>CAMOHE010038341.1:0-41588 GCA_946598075.1 Artocarpus hirsutus | reverse complement strand
TTCGAACCCGAGGGACGCGAAATAAATCCTTGAGGGGCCAGAGGGCCCCAGAGGGGACAGTACGGATGAGTGGGCGGTACGGGGATGGTCTACCAATAAGAGCCACAAGTCCGAGGGCCCCGCAAGGTGGGTCCTATGGAGGCTTGAGGGAGTACACCTGGGCTGTACGCCACAATAATTTCCATCTCAAGTACTAGTTAAGCTAGCTTAATTGGTACTCGAGAAGGAAATAAGAACCTCTTAAGGGAGGTTTGAGGTTCGAACCCGAGAGACGCGAAAGAAATCCCTGAGGGGCCAGAGGGCCCCAGAGGGGACAGTACGGATGAGTGGGCGGCACGGGGATGGTCAACCAATAAGAGCCACAAGTCCGAGGGTCCCGCAAGGTGGGTCCTATGGAGGCTTGAGGGAGTACGCCCGGGCCGGACGCCACATGTAGTCTTTTACTAGCTCCAACCATCTTCTTTGTCTCATATTCAACTCTTTCTAAGTAAAGAAATACTTGAGACTCTTGTGATCCATATAGATCTCACATCTTTCTCCATAAAGGCAATTTCTCAAAGTTTTCAAAGCAAAAACTACTACTGCTAACTCCAAATCATGAGTGGGATAATTCTTCTCATAATCTTTCAATTAATGAGATCCATAAGCAATTACTCTTCCATTTTGCATAAGAGCACAACCTAATCCATTTTTGGAAGCGTCACTGTAAACCACAAAACTTTCTTCCGACGATGGGATGGCAAGTATTGGAGCAGATATTAACCTTTGTTTTAACTCTTGGAAACTCTTTTCACAAGCATTTGTCCATTGAAACTTCACATTTTTCCTAGTCAATTGTGTTAATGGTAAAGCTATCTTTGAAAATCCTTCAACAAATCTCCTATAGTAACTAGCTAATCTTAAGAAAATACGTACTTCTGACGTGTTTGTTGGCTATGACCATTTACTTACTACTTCTGCTTTTCCTAGATCAACCAAAATACCATTCTTAGGCATCCTTAGATACAACATGCCTAAGAAAGTTCACTTTCTCTAACCAGAACTCACATTTCTTAAATTTTGCATACAACTTCTTTTCCTTCAGCTTACTCAACACTAATCTCAAGTGTTCAAAATGCTCCTCTATAGAATGTGAATATATAAGGATATCATCTATAAATATGATAACAAATTTATCAAGATAATCCTTGAATATCCTATTCATTAGATCCATAAAGGCAGCTAGAGTATTAGTCAACCCAAAAGGCATTACCAGGAATTCATAATGCCTATATCTCGTTCAAAATGCAGTCTTGGAGATATCCTCCTCTTTAATCTTTAGCTGATGGTATCCTAATCTAAGGTCAATCATAGAAAATACTCCCGCACCTTGAAGTTGATCAAACAAATCTTCAATCCTTAGGAATGGATACTTATTCTTGATGGTCACCTTATTCAATTCTCTATAATCAATGCATAGCCTCATTGTGTCATCTTTCTTCTTAACAAACAACACTGGAGCACCCTAAGGAGAGAAACTAGGATGAATGAAACCCTTATCAAGTAATTCCTGCAACTAAACTTTTAGTTCCTTTAATTCCATTGGAGCCATTCGATAAGGTGTTTTGGAGATAGGAGCTGTACTTAGAACCAAATCAATGGCAAACTCAATTTCCTATTTGGAAGCAATCTTGGTAAGTCCTCAGGAAATACCTCTAAGAATTCCTATACCACTGGCACGTCTTCAGGCTTGAGCTTTTGTTCAACTTGTGTATCAACTACACTAGCCAAATAACCAACACAACCACTATCTAACAATCTGCAAGCTTTTAAAGTGGAAATCACTAGGGTTCTCAATTTACGTGTAGCTCCTATGAAAGAAAACTCTTCCTACTTTGGTGGTCTGAACATCACCATTTTCTTTCTACAATCTCTAGTGGCATGGTATTTTGACAACCAATCCATTCCCAAAATCACCTCGTAATTTGACATGTCAAGGATAATCAAATCCGCAAGAAATTCTCTTCCGCGAATCATTATCTTGTAGCCTTTAAGGGCTTGATCTGATTAAAGAGTCTCTCCAAATGGAATACTAACATTACATTAATAGGAAGCCTGTCTGGTGCTTTACCCAATTTTCTCACATACCCACCAGATGCAAATGAGTGTGTTGCCCCTGAATCTACCAAAGTATGAGTAGGTATGCCAGAGATAAAAATCTCACCTGAGACAACTAAAGGATTGGTCTCTGCATCCTCTTGACTAAAAGTAAAAACTTGAGCTGGAACTTTCTTTTGATCTTGAACATTTACTTTACAGTCTTTGGCAAAATGTCCTATTTTTCCATAGTAATAACATGCTCTGGGTCCTTCCATGCAGTCTTTAAAATGAAATCTCCCACATCTAGCACATTTGGGTTTTGGTCTACTTGCATTTGGTGTTGTCATTTCATTCTTGGGATGTTTTGACTGATTAGAGATCTGGGCCTGATTTTGATTCCATGGACCTGGTCTCTTATTTCCCTTATTCCACTATGGTTTTCCTTTACTGTACTAAAAGTTAGGCTTGAAATTCTTCTTGCTTTCCTCTTTTTCCTTTATTTCCTTTTCCCTTGCTTATTTGTCTCTATCTCGAATTTTATTCTCTACACATTTCACATTTAGAGCTTTTTCTGCCATTTTAGATTAAGTCAGACCTTCTATTCTAGCCATTGTTACATCCTTGAATATTTTTGGCTTCAAACCCACCATGAATTGTTCTATTTTAAAAGCATCAATACTCACCAATTGAGGAGCATAACAAGACAGTTCTTCAAATTTTCTAATATACTCTGCAACAGACATATTATCTTGTTTTAGGTTCACAAACTCTTTCTTCTTCTCCCTTCTTGTAGCCATCGTGAAATATTTCACTTCAAAGATTTCTCTAAATCTTTCCCAAGTCATGGTTATCACATCATGAACATTAGCTATTGTATCCCACCAATAATTGGCATCATCACAAAGCATAAAAGAAGCACATGAAACTTTTTCATCATTGGGAATTTTGCCATAATTAAACATTCTCTCCATTTTCTTGAGCCAATTCTTAGCATCTTTAGGATCTGCACCACCTAAAAACTCTAGTGACTTGAATTTCTAAAACTTCTTAGCTATCAAATCATTTTCAACTCGTTCAACAGGAGCTGGTGGGGGCAGAGGAGGTGGTGGGGGCTCCATTTCTCAGCTCATGTCTCGTTCTAGGAACTTTTTAACAAATTTAGTAAGACAGTCAATGCAGGAATCTCTCTCATCCTACTACCTTCAAGCTGAAGTTTGCCTCTAGTTTCAACCATTATTAATTTTCTCATGTAAATAACCTCTTAACTCTCACATATAGCAATAATAGCCAATAATAACAGTGCATAAAAATAATAATTGACATAGAAAACGTAAAAATAACTTACTGGTTAACTGAACTTTTCTAACCTATGATCCTTGTATATGGACGGTCTACAAAACTGCTTTAAACCAATAGCTCTAATACCAAACTGTGATGCCCACCTAACTTAATCACATTGTTAATACATATAATCAAGCTAGGCGGCACCATAAATAACATATATTTATTTAAGGAAATAATGGGAAAATTTAAACTTTTCAAAAACCTTGTAATTTATAAACAACCACATGTCTATACTTACAAAAGATGGGTCGGCAATAAATATTTACAATAATCTATATCTCAAAACTAATTGCTGCCTAAACCTTATTATAACAATCCTATAGTAATTACACGTACTAATATATGAAGTTCAAAGTAAAGTGCACCCATGTAAGTCAACAGTGTCCATATACATGAAGTCATGAGAACGGAGAGCGTGCCAGTTGACCTTCAATTCAACATTATTGATATGTACCCTCATCCGTATCACAAGTTAAAAAAAAAAAAAAGCTAATGCCTAGTAAGTAGAAACTATGCATTTCAATGTAGTGGCATCATGTATTGGCTCATAAAATTTCCATCGTATCTACCATATCATAAAATCGTTTAATGTGTGCATAGTTATGTAAACCATGAGTCGCCCGCTTAGCCCAATTACAAGCATGCATGCATCCTAACAAGCCTTCACTGTTCAATAATGCCTTAGGCTACCCAATGAGACAACGGTCTAAAAAATGGTCTTAGGCACTCCCATGAAACCACTTGAGTCCCAAGCTACCCCATGGAACTTAGCTAAGGCCACTTACAAGCTAACCATATAGTGCACATACAAATAATCTCTTTATAATAGTACGATGATTTTCTTCAAAAAACCTACACATATGCCTTTATGCCATGAATACAAGTGACATAGTAAATCATATATATTACAACAAAAATCTTGTGATACAATTGAAATGAATTTCTACTTACCTCATTTTTAAAGGAAAGGTAATAAGTGGAGGACGTTAGTATCCTTGTCAGGCAAGATGTGGTAATATGCCTAATTTAACAATTCATAGGAATGAGACAAAAGACTATTTCATGAAGACAAATATTGTAACCACAAGTATAGTATGTATTATGTATTCAAAACTATTACTATAAGCATAAAGGCTAATCAACTCTGGGGCATTAATACATATAGCATACAATTATATTTCAAGTGCGACTACAAACCATTAGTAGTTAAAAAAATATTCTAGTTGCTTAATAGACTTAACATTTATTTTCATGCATATCTGTATTTGGCTCTAGGTAGCATAGATTTAAATCATGATCTATAAAATTAAGACTTATCTCCCCTATACCAAAGAAAAAGCACTACTCTAACAATGAAATTCAACCTTGATAATACAAATAATAAAAGCATAGCATTAATATCCCATACAAGGAGAATCCTTAGATGAGCAATCCACTAGATATAAGATTTAATATCATGAGAAAAACACATAAAGATGCAGATATCAAAGCAATCATACACCAACTACTCTTCTGCAAATCTAACACCAAAAGAAATTACATATATACATAAAGGTATATCAAGGAGAATTTGGCAAAACTAATAATATATACAAATATATGCCCTTTAATCTTTTCAATTACATGGTGACTAGAGTATGCTGTATTATAAGCATAATATGCTAAATTCATATAAGTAAGCTTAAGAGAACATAATCATTTAATTACCTCTAGTTTTAGTAATTGGAGTGTCATTGATAGAGGAATTGTAAGTGCTTATGTGATGAAGGCGGTATAAAGAGAGAATAAAAACTATGAGAGAGATATATATGAGTTGCTAAAGGAATGGGCAAAGAGAGACTCTCATTGTCGGTGGTCTAAAATGTAAGATGATCAGGCCATGATAAGCATAAATAAAGCAAAGGTAACCAATCTTAACAATCTATGAATTTTTTTTTTTTAAAGAAATACATATCACCAGCGCTTACATTATCAACAGTTATATCAAATATAAAGTAAATAGATAAAATAGCCAAATTATTTAAACCATATGTCAACAATTAACTCTAAACAAATTGTAATATGTTTAGTCTAGCACATCAAGCTTCTTAATATAGGACACTAAGTCTTCACACTGTGCCATAACTCAAAAAGCAATTAGTAGTAAAATTGGGGATCTTAGTAATAATTGTAAATGTAATGCAAACATGTTATTATTGGCTAAGTTTATATGTGAGAATTTAAGGGCACCATAGAACCTACCTGTTATAGGAAGCCCTAAAGTAAAATCATGTGCACATTATGTTTTATGCAAATCAAGTACAATCCAAGTTTTCAAAGAAAAGAAAAGCCTCACTTATATGGGATCATTTATGGCATAGTCATCCATCTTACATATTAATTCTACTTACTGGGCATAAGCTTACTTATTTATGGTGATGCAAATAATGACAATTCTCAGCATTAGCAACAGGATGCTAGACAGCTAGCTGGCACTCTCATCTAAACCTGTGGGCTTGTGTTTATGGACAAAGTTGACCTGTTTTAAGACTTTCCACTAACACTTCCTTTTGAATGCCTTTAGAGGCTGTAATTATAATATTGCTGATTTCATTGTGAGATATGTATTATATTGTGTTTATAACATCAGCCAGTTTAAGTTTGTAAAGTAAAGTTATACTCTAGTTATATAAAGAGTTTCAAAGGTTCAAATTTTCTCATATTTTTCTATTAACCTTCTGTGCTAAATGTTATAATTGTAAATAATTAAGAGTAATAACACTTAATATCAATATGTTATAAATTTTAAACTTAGATTAAATGAGCGTTACACTCTATCAAAGGAGTTCATCGTGTTTAAAGCTTCATATAATTTGAGTAATAAACAGGATGTGACCTTAACGGAGCTGATTAAGTAGTAATAGAAGTTCAAAAATCTGATCAAGGAAACTCCTAAGGGTGGCAAGGCTAGCTTGGCAGCTGTATCTGGTTCCAATCATAACCCTAGGAATGGAAGGAAGTGGAAGGCTAAGAATGTGAAGTATTCCATTCTTGCAAATGGCAAGAATAAGAAGAAGAAAAGGAAAAACCCAAAAAAGCTCAAGTGCTTTTACTGTGGGAAGGTCAAGCACATAAAGATGAATTGCAAAAACTTCCTTTCTCAAGGAGGTAGGCATGATCTTCTAGTTATTGAAACTTATTTGATTAAGGAATCAAGAGACACTTAAGTCATAGATTCTAGAGCAACTAATCATGTTTGTGTTTCTCTGTAGTGGTTTAAAGAAACAAAAAGTTTACTGCACGAAGACCCCACGCTTTGGATGGGCGATCGATCCTTGGTGTTAGATGAAGCAATGGGAGACGTCCATTTTATTTTTGATAATTATAGGATTTTAGTTTTGCAAGCTTGTTTTTATGTTCCTAGACTTAAAAGGAATTTAACATCTATAGCTTGTTTATTTAAAGATTCTTATTCAGTTTCTTTTAATAATAAAGTGGTGATTCATAAAAACAAATCTTTTATCTATGATGGATGGATGCAAAACAATCTATATTTTATCAAACCTAAGATGGACTTACTGCTTAACACTAAGTTTAATGATAATAACTCTAAAAGACTTAAGACTTCTCACTCTAATAAGACCTATCTTTGGCATTTGCAAGTAGGTCATATTAGCCTAAATAGGATTTAGAGGTTGGTAAGGAATAGATCTTTAAGTTACTTAAAAGTAGAATCTATACTACAATGTGAATCTTATTTGAAGGGTAAAATGGCCAAAGGACCATTCAGGTCTAAGGGCAATAGAGCCGAAGAGGTTCTAGAACTTGTGCATAGTGATGTTTGTGGTCCCATGAACATCCAAGCATGAGGAGGGTATAAGTACTTCATTATTTTTAATGATGATTACTCAAGGTATAGGTATTTCTACCTAATGCATCATAAAAGCGAAATTTTTGGCAAGTTCAAGGAGTTTCGGCCTGAAGTAGAAAAGAAATTAAGTAAACCCATAAAGGAAATTCAACACAATTAAGGTGGTGAATACCTCTCTAATGAGTTCTTAGAACACTTATTAGAAAATAGGATTTTATCCTATTTGACTACACTAGGCACTTCGCAGCAAAATGACATAGGTGAGAGAATGAATAGGACTTTGTTCGACATGGTCAAGTTTATGATGAGTTATTCATCATTGCCTTTATCCTTTTAGGGATATGCACTACAAATCACATGTTATCTTTTGAACAATGTGCCTTCAAAATCGGTTCCTAAAACTCCCCACGAGTTGTCGACAGGGAAGAAGACATCCTTAAACCATATTCACATATGGGGATGTTTGGCTCATGTCCTGTGTAAGGAATCGAAAAGTTGGAAGCACATTTGGAAGTTTGTGTATAGGTAGAACATCCAAAAAGGACGAAAGGGGGTTATTTTTATAACCTAAAGGAAAATAAAGTCGTGGTTTCAACAAATGAAACATTCCTTGAGAAAGTTACATGAACGACTTTAAGCCTCAAAGTAAAGTTGTATTTGAGGAGTTGGCGACTATTTCGATCACTCTAGGAGTTCTAATAGAAACCAATCCAATCAATGTAGAAAAACTAATTGAACAACAACCTAAGGGGTTTTGGTGAAATGGGAGGATCGAGCGTCAACCCGAGAGGTATATGTTCAATGGTGAGGCCTTTTTGGCTAAACTGGATGCACATGATAAGGAACCTTACACTTACGAAGAGGCAACAAAGGATATTGATTCAAAACTCTGGATAAAAGCCATGAACACTGAGATAAAGTCTATAGAGACTAATCGGGTCTAGGAACTTATGGATCTTCCCAAAGGGATAAAACCCATAGGATGTAAGTGGATTTATAAGAGAAAGAGAGGAGCAGATGGAAAATTCGAAACCTAAAAGGCTGGATTGGTAGGTAAGGGATACATGCAAAAGGAAGGAATCGATTATGTTGAAACCTATTCACATGTAGCCATGCCTCAGTCCGTCCGTATTCTCTTGTCCATAACTGCCACTCTTGACTACGAGATTTGACAGATGGATGTCAAGATAGCCTCTCTGAATGGCTATCTTGATGAGTCCATATTATATAGTGTGGCCAGACGGGTTCAAGGCTGAGGGTCAGGAGGGTAAGGTTTGTAAGCTACTAAACTCAATTTATGGGCTTAAGCAGGCATCTTGTTCATGAAACATAAAATTTGATCAAGTGATCAAGACTTATAGGTTTGAACAAAATGTGGATGAACCATGTGTTTACAAATACATTAAGGATGGAAGGTGGTTTTTTTATTGCTCTATGTAGATGACATTCTTCTAATTTGCAATAAGGTTGGGGCATTGCTATCTGTCAAATTATGGTTGACCAAGCAATTTGACATGAAGAACTTGGGTGAAGCTAATTATGTTCTTGGTATCCAGATCTTTCAAGATAGGAAGAACAGAGTGATAGCTTTGTCCCAAGTGGCTTACATAAATAAAATTCTTAAGAGGTTTGCAATGTAGGATTCCAAGAGAGGTGGGCAACCATCTAGGTCTAGAATTACTCTTTCTAAGAAAAACTCACCAAAGTCTAATGAAAAAAAAAAAGAATACATGAAGAAAGTGCCTTAGGTAGTGGGTAGTCTCATGTGTGTTATGCTTTACGCACGACTATATATTTGTTATACGGTCAGAATAGTAAGTCGGTTTTAGTCGAATCTGGGTCTGAACCATTGGGTTATAGTCAAGCATATTTTCAAGTACCCAAAAAGCTTGTGTATTCGGGTGAGGATTTAACGCCTCTAGGATATACTGATTTAGATTTCCAATTCTGTCCAGATTCAAGGAGATAAACTTTTGGTTTTGTGTTTACTTTGGGCGTCAGTGCCATTATTTGGCCATCAGAGTTGGACTCCACAATAGAAACATCAGTACATTATCATAGGTGACAATGTATTGGATTAAGATATAACGTAGAATTGATTTAGATTAATAATTCCATCTGTATAAATCAATTCACTTTAGACAATCATATATATTGTATCTTAATCCTAAAATGACTAATAGGCTCGTTATCTGGTCTTATGTCTTTTGATGTGCCAAAGGATGATATCTTGACTATGTGATGGTACCCACAATGATTTGTTGGAGACATAACTCTTGATAGCGTAGACCTATTATTTATAGATATGGAATCCATAGCTCCATTGGTGAAGTCAACGATATTTTTTTATATGCATTATCCTATAATTCGAAAACTGAAGCGCTCAACTATTTAGATGCATAGGTGTAACTGAATGGTATACTGTCTTTAGTAGTAAGTTTTCCAATGGTGAGATAACAAAACGTAAGATAAAAATAATCAGGAAGCTAAAATGGAATTTATCCTTAAGCCGATTATGAATATCCTATAGCGATGCGACAAATTATGATATGTCATAGACACTTAGCTAATTTAAAGCTTTGTAATTTTATATCTAAGCTTTTAGTAAAGTAGCGTTGGAGTTGATAACTATAATATGCATCAGGGATATTATATTTTATAATTATCGGAGCTTAAACTATATAGGTCTATCAAGTTCCCTTTGCTAGCTCATGATAAATCTTATAATGATACGGCATGCTTTTTTTAATAAATTGGTGACATATGTTAAATTCTAGATTAGCTGAAATTTAGTAGGATCAGATAATTCATGTCTGTATATCGGTTCAATTAATTTTGTAAATTAATTTAAGATAAACTTGTTGAATTATCGAAAATATTTTATTTTCTATGAGATTATCTAAGTATGGCTATTTTGATCAGATACTTTTCAATAGGATTATTTGAATTAAAACTGAGGATCTATCTAAAGAATCTCGGATGAAAAATAAAAGATTCTCAGGGATCATATTATCGCACATTCAGCAAGCTGATCTAGCAACATTTGGTCATAGATTCTACAGTAACTAATCATGTTTGTGTTTCTCTACAGGGGTTTAAAGAAACAAAAAGTCTACTCAATGAAGACTTTACGCTTCGGATGGATGATGGATCCTTACTCTTAAGCTAAAGTAGTGGGAGATGTCCATCTACATTTTGATAATTATAGGAATTTAATCTTGCGAGATTGTTTTTATGTTCCTAAATTTAAAAGGAATTTAATTTCTATAGCTTTTTTATTTAAAGACTCCCATTTGTTTTCTTTTAATAATAAAGTGATGATTCGTAAAAGCAAATCGTTTTTCTATTCCAGATGGGTGCAAAATAATTTATATTCTATCAAACCTAAGATGTACTTATTGCTTAATACTAAGATGAATGATAATAACACTAAAATACTTAAAACTTATCACTCTAATAAGACTTATCTTTGTCATTTGTGCCTTGGTCATATTAACTAGAATAGGACTCAAAGGTTGGTAAGGGATGGACCTTAAGTCACTTAAAAGTGGAATCTATATCTCAATGTGAATCTTGTTTGGAGGGTAAAATGACCAAAAGACCATTCAGGTCTAAGGGCAATAAGGCCAAAGGGGTTCTAAAACTTGTGCATAGTGATGTTTGCAGGCCGAAGAACATTCGGGCATAATGAGGGTATGAGTACTTCATCACTTTTATTAACGATTACTCAAGGTATGGGTATGTGTACTGGATGCACCATAAAAGCAAAACTTTTGACAAGTTCAGAGAGTTTCGGGCTGAAGTGGAAGAGCAATTAGGTAGACCTATAAAGACACTTTGATCTGATCAAGATGGTGAATACCTTTCTAATGAGTTCTTAGGACACTTATTAAAGAATGAAATTTTGTCTCATTTGACTGCGCTAGGCACTCCGTAGCAGGATGGCGTAGCGGAGAGAAAAAATAGGACTTTATTGGACATGATTAGGTCCATGATGAGTTATTCATCATTGCCTCTATCCTTTTAGGGATATGCACTATAAACCGTATGTTATCTTTTAAACAACATGCCTTCAAAATCGGTCTTTAAAATTCCTCACGAGTTGGGGATAGGCAAGAAGACATCCTTAAACCATACTTGCATATGGGATGTCTAGCTCATGTCTTGTTTAAGGATGCAAATAAGTTGGAAGCACGTTCAAAAGTTTGCGTATTTGTAGGATATCTAACCAGGACTAAAAGGGGTTATTTTTAAAACCTAAAGGAAAATAAAGTCGTGGTTTCAACTCATGCAACTTTCCTTGAGGAGATTATATAGATGACTTTAAGCCTCAAAGCAAAGTGGTGCTTGAGGAGTTAAGTAGTAATCCAATCACTCCAGGGGTTCTAGTAGAAACCACTCCAATCGGTGTAGAAAAACCAAATGAACATGAACAACAACTTAAGGTGCTTCGGCGTAATGGGAGGATCGAACGTCAACCCGAGAGGTATATGTTTAATGGTGAGGCCTTCTTAGCTGAACCGGATGAACATGATAAGGATCCTTACACTTATACCGAGGTTATGAAGGATGTTGATTTGAAACTCTGGACAGAGGCCATGAACACAGAGATGAAGTCTATGAAGACTAATCAGGTCTGAGAACTTGTAGATCTTCCCGAAGGAGTAAAACCCATAGAGTGTAAATGGATCTACAAGAGGAAAAGAGGAGTGGATGGAAAGGTCGAAACCTTTAAGGTTAGACTAGTTGCTAAGGATTACACACAAAAGGAATGAATCGATTACGAGGAAACCTTTTCACCTGTAGTAATGCTAAAGTCCATTTGGATTCTCTTGTCCATAGCTGCAGCTCTCAACTATGAGATTTGGCAAATAGATGTCAAGACGGCCTTTCTAAATGGCTATCTTGATGAGTCCATTTATATGGAACAACCAGACGAGTTTAAGGTCAAGGGTCAAGAGGTTAAGATTTGTAAGCTGCTAAAGTCAATTTATAGACTCAAGCAGGCTTCTTGTTCTTGGAACATAAGATTTGATCAAGTGATTAAGACTTCTGGGTTCTCATAAAATGTGGATGAGCCATGTGTTTACAAACATATTAAGGACAGGAAGGTAGTTTTTCTACTGCTCTATGTAGATGACATTCTTCTAATTGGCAATGACGTTGGGATATTATCATTGATCAAATTGTGGTTGACTATGCAGTTTGACATGAAGAACTTAGATAAGGCTAATTTTGTTCTCAGTATCTAGATTTTTTGGCATAGGAAGAACGGAATGATAGCTTTGTCCTAAGCTAGCAACATAGATAAAATTCTTAGGAGATTTGCAATGTTGGATTCTAAGAAAGGTGGGCAACCATCTAGGTCTAGAATTACTCTTTCCAAGAAAGACTCTCCAAAGTCTGAGAAAGAAAGAGAATACATGAAGAAAGTGCCTTATGCTTTGACAGTGGGTAGTCTCATATATGCCATGCTTTGCACACGACCGGATATTTGTTATACAGTCGGGATTGTAAGTCGATTTCAGACAGCTCTGAAACCGAACCATTGGGTTACAGTAAAGCATATTTTCAAGTATCTAAGGACTCGAGGGTATATGCTTCTGTATTCGGGTGAGGACTTAACTCTTTTAGGATATACTGACTTGGATTTCCAATCCTATTTGGATTCGAGGAAATCAACTTTGGGTTTTGTATTTACTTTGGACGGTGGTGCCATCAGTTGGAGAAGTGTGAAGCAAGATTGTACTTCAGATTCAACAATGGAGGCTGAGTATGTGGGTGTTAGTGATGCTTCAAAAGATGCAGTGTGGCTTTGCAAGTTCCTTGAGGATCCTGAAGTAGTTCCTAGTATGGATAAGGTGATATCACTATACTGTGATAATAGTGCAGTGGTATCTACTACTAAAGAACCAAGATTTCACAAGGCGATAAAGGACTTTGTCGAGGGCAAGCATGTCACGGCATGCAATATCACGTCAGAGGATAATTTAGCTGATCCATTCTTGAAGGCACTTACTAGGAAAGTCTTCAAAAGGCATGTGGAAGCTATACGAATGCAAGATTTGTCATATTTAATCACTTAGTGCAAGTGGGAGATTGTTAGATGTGTATGCCCTAAGGAGTAAAATGTAATATGTTTTTTGAGACATTTTTATCAATAAAGAATTTATTTATTATTTATATACCAAATCTTGTCCTTTTTAGGTTCATATTTGTTGAATGTATGTTAAGCAAACAATAGCTTGAGACTGTCGGTCTAAACCTTTAAGAATTAGGCATATGATGGATAGATTATGTGAAAGATACGATTCTTAAGGTAAAGGTCTAAATCATAAGATCCGCAATCGAGGGAATAAAGTTGGGCACTTTATTCATTCAAAGATTGTTATGTTGCCTATATCCTTAACGGGGAATAGTTTGTCTTGACCATCGGAGGTAGACTCCATAATTAGAAATATTGGCACATTGTCATAGGTGACGATGTGTTGGATCGAAAATAAAGTGAATTGATTTGGATTAATAATTCTATCTCGGTAAATCGATTCACTTTAAACAATCATTTGTATTGTATCTTAATCTTGAGATGAATAGTGGGCCCGTTGTCTTGACTTGTATCTTTTGACGTACCATAGGGTGATATCCACATTTTAATAGTGGTATGCATACTGGTACGTTAGAAGCTTGACTTTTGATAGCGTAGACCTATTATTCATAGATATAGAGTTCATAGCTCCTCTTTAGGAGTAATGATATCCTCTTATATGCATTATCCTATAATTGAAAAACTAGAGCGCTCAACTATTTGGATACATAGGTGTAACCAAATGAGATGCTGTTTTTGAATGGTAAGTTTTCTGATGGTGAAATAATGGAACGTAAGATAAAAATAATGAAGAATGTAAGTGAAAACTTGTCCTTAAGCCGATTATGGATAATCCTATGGGGATACGATACATTATGATATGCCATGGAGACTTAGCTACATAGGTTCATAATTCTACATAGTTCGAGAGTGCAGCTCTAAACTTTTAGTAGAGTAGTGTTGGAATTGATAATTATGAAATGTATATTTGAGATATTGGGTTTCATAATTATTAGGATCTTGAACTATATAAATCCATCAGGTCCCCTTTGCTAGCTCATAAAAATCCTATAACGATACGACGTGCTTTTCTAATAATTGATGACTTACGTTAGATTTATCAAATTGGCAAAAATTCGATAAAATTAGATAATTTATGTTTGTTTTCGGTTGAATTAATTTTGTGATAAAATTAATTCAAGATAAACTTGTTGAATTATTGGGATCAGATAATTCATGTCTATTTATCGGTTGGATTAATTTTTAATTAATTCAAGATAAACTTGTTGAATTATCATAAATATTTATTTTCTTAGAGATTATCTAGACATGACTGTTTTAATCAAATAACTTCTCTATTGGGTTACTTGAATTAAAACTGAGGCTCTATCCCAAGAATCTCGGATGGAAAATAAAGATTCGTAGGGATTTTTTATCAAAGGTTTGACAGGCTAATCTTTAAGTTCGTCCTGTCGACTGGGTGATAAAAGGATCAAGCGTTTTTATGCATGTTTTATCATATATTGATTTTGATTTGATTCTGATTTAAATTTTTGAGGCCTTATCTGATAAGGACTGACTCATAGGCCCAACCTCTATAAATGGGGAGTGAATCTCATTATTATTCAGATCAGTTGAGAAATCTACAGTAAGACTCTATCAATGAGACTCTGAAACTCCTTAGAGAGCTATCATTCACAAATCACGAATTATAGCTTTGGGTATTTCTTAATTGGTTGGAAGGAGAGTTACCTATGGAAAAGCTGAACAACATGAGCCCACACTCACTCCAATCATGGATAGAAAATAGCAAACAAGGCCAGTTGGTTGAGGTCCTTCTGGAATGTTACCCTCTTTATTGATTGCTAGAGCTTTTCTGCATTAACAAGGTTAGTAAGATTCGGTTAATTTATGCATATAGTGTGTCAAACTTATGTTTTGGAAAATACTCTGATATAAAAAATTTTAAAATTCTGCTCTGTACTATTTTTTCGATAATTGGTATCAAAGCCATGGTTTTTACATAAATTTACAAGTTTGTGATCATATTATATGAATAAATTATGTGATCTTGATCTCTCCTATGCTTGAATTTAATTTTTTTAAGAGAGTTAGCATTATAGGATTTCTATATATTTATATGTTGTCATGGATTATATGGTGAATGCTTATTAATTAATTATGGTTGATTAAATTATTAATTAATTAATTAATTAATTATTATTAATTTATATCGATTATGGTTCCTAGGTTAGAATGTATATCTAGGTTTTTCATGTAATCAGATGGCGGACTATCATCTCTGTCTAGGAATTATTATTTAATTTTAAATTTGTAAGAATTTTGTAATCAAATAATCATTCGGAGAAGATGGATTTAGAAGATGGATCTAGAAGATAGATAATAGCATTCCCAAGTATTTTCTAAGTCTCTAATTTTATGTTTTTGAATTGTTGAAAATAAAATTGATGAATTGCATAAAAACTGTATATTCTGAAAATGGTGATATCTGCTCGGTCAGCATGCCGAACCCTCTAGTTCGGCAGGCCGATGGTCTCAAGATTGGTAGGTCAAACTTTTGGGTTCGACAGGCTGTCAATGGGGCAGAATTCTAGTGGCTCTAGTAGTAGGCCAAACTTTTTAGCTCGGCAAATAGAACTTTCATGATCGGTAGGCCAATCACACAGATCAGCTTGTCGGTAGAGAGCTAAAATTTTTTCAAAGAAGGTGCAGTTTTCAATGCAGTTTTAATTTTATTTTTAGGACAATTCTATGAAACATTAAAATTTGGATCTGACTAGAAATATGAAATATTCGATCTATAAGGGATTGAAGAATTGAAGATAGGCATTACATGAAGAAGTATATAGCTTGAGGATTCAATAATAAAGAATCGACGATATGTTTCGATTATTCTTTTGTAATCTTTATTTTCTATTCATTAGGGTGAAACTATAATATTACGGTTATTTATTATTATTTTGCTTGATTGCTTTGCTTGTTTGTATTATAATATGATTTGTAATGCATATTGATAACATGCCATATAGAATAGGGAGTGCTGCTCAATTAAAAATTGTTCATGCATGTTTTTAAAATAAAATCTTGATTTCGAAAGATTGAGTGGGAGAAGGTTTTTGAAGAAAGGACCTAAGGCCTCTATCTTTGGTCCATAGGTAGCACATGGTGGTTCCGACCCTTACGAAGGGAGTTCATCATGTACCAGGTTGGATCTTCGAGAGGATAAGGTATTTTAGCATGATTTATGGTTGCACACTCCTAGATGGTGATTATAAATCATAGGTAAAATATTAAAATTGTGGTTATACACTCATGTTAATTTTATTATTAATAGAATTAACCTCTTCTAGGAGCTCTGTTAATAAAATTAATGGCCAAAGAAATGATTATTAATATATGTTGGATCATACGGGTCTTAGATGGCATAGATTAATCAAGAGGGGATCCATGTTTCTGATTGAATTTGGCATTACTCCCCTAGGAGCTTGTCGAATTCTGAGTTGAGAATTATCGTTGTAAGTTTGTGATATTTTCAAAGTTTTGACATATAAACACATTTGCATGTTTTTACATGACAGTGTAATCTTACTAAATATTATGCTATGTTGGCTTATGTTTGGTATATGATTCTTTATTATACATCAAAAATGTCTAAAAACGCTTTATCATCGATACTTAAAAAGAACCAAGGGTCCGTTTGTTTCGAGTATTATTTGGACTCGATAGACTCAAATTTAGATTCAAGTATCAAGAATCCTTTAGATACATGTTTGTTTCCTCGAAAATCCAAATCCTTTGAGTATCAAAAATCCAAGTTTTTAGAGTTTTCATTCCCCTTTAAACTATTGATATTTAGATATCCTTGCTACAGTAAAAACTAAAATTCTCTCTCCTATATTTGAGAAAAAAAGATCATAATTTATTCATTTGATATCCAATTGAGATTATTCTTTTTTCATTGTGTTCCTAGTAAAGAAAGAAATAAATTAAGATTCATGTTGCGTATTTTTTAGGATCATTAATGTTAAGATTTTATTAGATTTGTTAATAAATCAAAACTATTTTTACTACCTTTCCAAACACAAATTTCAATTTTATTTCATACTTAAATTAAAACCTAAATGCACATCCAAACACGAATTCGGATAACAATTCAAATCACTAACTCAAATCATACTAACTCAAATCAAATCATTAATTCGAATCCATTTACCAAACGGACCCCAAGTAACCATAGAGAATTATAATGATTGAAAATGGAACCTAAATATCATCCTCTCCTTTGAGAAACTGAAATTTATGCTGACAATCCTTTGTCCTCCCAAGCCTACGAGAAATTCCACCAACAATCAAATCCAAGCATATGATCATTGGAAAGATGCTAACGATCAGGCCCACTGCTATGTTATGACCAACATGAACAACATGCTGCAAGCTCAACATGAGGATTATGAGACTACTAAGTAGATCTTGGATAATCTAAAGGACATGTTTGGAGGCCAAGCCCTAACAAAGTGGCAAGGGGCACTTTGGAAACTCTTGAACTGTAAACAAAGACTGGGGATGTCTGTAAAGGAGCACATGATGTTGGTCATACGTTACCTCGCTGAGGCACAAACCAATGGAGCCGACATTGATGCTGAAACTCAGATGACTGTGGCCTTTGAAACTCTGTCTAAGGAGTTCATCCTATTTAGAGATACTTTTAATTTAAGTAATAAGCGAGATATGACCTTAACAGAATTAATGAAACAGTTACAAAACGTCAAACTGCTGATCAGGGATTCTACTGCTGGTGGCGAGGCAAATTTGGTAGCTACTTCTAGTTCCAATCCTAACCCTGAGAATGGAAAGAAACAATGGGCTAGGAATAGGAAGTCTTCTATTCGTGTAAATGGCAAGAATAAGAAGAAAAAGAAGAACCGAAAGAAGCTAAAGTGCTTTCTTTGTTGGAAGGCCGGCATATTAAGAAGAATTGCAAGGACTTCCTTTCTCGAAGAGGTAGGTGTGATCTTCAATATTTAGAAACTTGTTTGGTTAAGGAATCCAGTGACATTTGGGTCATAGATTCCGGAGCAACTAATCATGTTTGTGTTTCTCTGCAGGGGTTCAAAGAAACGAGAAGTCTGCTCAGTGAAGACTTCACGCTTCAGATGGGTGATGGATCCTGGTCTTAGCTGAAGCAGTGGGAGACGTTCATCTACATTTTGATAATTATAGGAATTTAATCTTGTGAGATTGTTTTTATGTTCCTAAATTTAAAAGGAATTTAAGTTCTGTAGCTTATTTATTTAAAGACTCCTATTTGGTTTCTTTGAATAATAAAGTGGTGATTCATAAAAAAAAAAAAAAATCTTTTATCTGTTCTGGATGGATACAAAATAATCTATATTTTATTAAACCTAAGATGGACTTACTACTTAATGCTGATATAAATGATAATAACTTTAAAAGACTCAAAACTTCTCTCTCTAATAAAACTTATCTTTTGCATTTGCGCCTTGGTCTTATTAACCTGAGCAGGATTCAAAGGTTGGTAAAGGATGGACCTTTTAAGTCACTTAAAGGTGGAATCAATTCCTCAATATGAATCTTGCTTGGAGGATAAAATGACCAAAAGACCATTCGGGTCTAAGGGCAATAGGGCCGAAGGGGTTCTAGAACTTGTGCATAGTGATGTTTGCGAACCGATGAACATCTAGGCACGAGGAGGGTATGAGTATTTTGTTACTTTTATTGACGATTACTCAAGCTATAGGTATGTGTACTTGATGCACCACAAAAGTGAAACTTTTGACAAGTTTAGGGAATTTCGGGCAAAAGTAGAAAAACAATTGGGCAGACCCATAAAGGCAGTTCGATTCAATCGAGGTGGAGTATACCTTTCTGATGAGTTCTTGGGACACTAATTAGAGAATGGGATTTTATCCCATTTGACTGCACCGGGCACTTTACAGCATAATGGCATAGTGGAGAGAAGAAGTATGACCTTATTGGACATAGTCAGGTCCATGATGAGTTATTCATCATTGCCTTTATCCTTTTGGGGATATGCATTACAAATCACATGTTATCTTTTAAACAATGTGCCTTCAAAATTCGTCCCTAAAACTCCTCACAAGTTGTGGACAAGCAAGAAGACATCCTTAAACCATATTCACATATGGGGATGTTTGGCTCATGTCCTGTTTAAAGATGCGAATAAGTTGGAAGCACATTCAAAAGTTTGTGTATTTGTAGGATATTCAAAAGGGACTAAAGGGGGTTATTTTTATAACCCAAAGGAAAATAAAGTCGTAGTTTCAACTCATGCAACTTTCCTTGTGGAGAGTTACAAGGACGACTTTAAGCCTTAAAGCAAAGTGGTGCTTGAGGAGTTAAGGAGTGATCTAATCACTCTGGTGGTTCTAGTAGAAACCACTCCAATTGGTGTAGAAAAACCAAATGAACTTGAACAACAACCTAAGGGGCTTCGGTGTAGTAGGAGGATCGGTTGTCAACCCGAGAGGTATATGTTCAATGATGAGGCCTTCTTGGTTGAACCAGATGAACATGATAGGGATCCTTACAATTACGTAGAGGCTATGGAGGATATTGATTCAAAACTTTGGGTAGAGGCCATGAACACAGAGATGAAGTCTGTAGAGACTAATCGGGTCTGGGAACTTGTGGATCTTCCAAAAGAGTAAAACCCATAGGGTGTAAATAGTTCTACAAGAGGAAAAGAGGAGTAGATGAAAAGATCAAAACCTTTAAGGCTAAATTAAAAGCTAAAGGGTACACAAAAAAGGAAGGAACTGATTAAGAGAAAACCTTTTCGCCTGTAGCAATGCTCAATTCTATCCCGATTCTCTTGTCCATAGCTGCCATTCTCAACTATGAGATTTGACGAATGGATATCAAGATGGTCTTTCTAAATGGCTATCTTAATGAGTCTATTTATATAGAACAACTAGACGAGTTCAAGGTCAAGGGTCAGGAGGGTAAGTTTTGTAAGCTGCTAAAGTCAATTTATGGACTTAAGCAAGCTTCCCGTTCTTGGAACTTAAGATTTGATCAAGTGATTAAGACTTATAGGTTCTTTACAAACACATTAAGGACAGAAAGGTAGTTTTTTACTGCTCTATGTAGATGACATTTTACTAATTGACAATCACGTTGGGGCATTAATATTGGTCAAATTATGGTTGACGAAGCAGTTTTACATGAAGGACTTGGGTTAGGCTAATTTTGTTCTTGGTATCCAGATTTTTGGCATAGGAAGAATAGAATGATAGCTTTGTCCCAAGCTAGCTACATAGATAAAATTCTCAACAGGTTTGCAATGTAGGATTCTAAGAAAGGTGGGCAACCATCTAGGTTTGAAATTACTCTTTCTAAGAAAGACTCTCTAAAGTATAAGGAAGAAAAAGAATACATGAATAAAGTGCCTTATGCTTTAATAGTGGGTAGTCTCATGTATGCCATACTTTGCACACGACTAGATATTTTTTATGCAGTTAGATTGTAAGTCGATTTCAGGTGGATCTGGGACCGAATCATTGGGTTATAGTAAAGCATATTTTCAAGTACCTAAAAAGGACTCGAGGGTATATGCTTGTGCATTCGGGTGAGGATTTAACTCCTCTAGGATATACTGTCTCAGATTTCTAATCCTGTGTGGATTCGAGGAGATCAACTTTGGGTTTGTGTTTACAATGGGCAGTGGTTCCATTAGTTGGAGAAGTGTGAAGTAAGATTGCACTTCTGATTCAACGATGGAGGCTAAGTATGTGGCAGCTAGTGATGCTTCGAAAGAAGTAGTGTGGCTCTGCAAGTTCTTTGGGGATCTTGAAGTAGTTTCTGGTATGGATAAGGCGGTATCACTACATTGTGTAACAGTGCAGTGGTAGCTAATGCTAAGGAACCAAGATTTCATAAGAAGAGTAAGCATATTGATCAAAAGTATCATGTAATAAAGGACTTCATCGAGGGCAGGCATGTCACGGTGTGCAAAATTACATCAAAGGACAATTTAGCTGATCCATTCTTGAAGACATTTGCTTGGAGAGTCTTCAAAAGGCATGTGGAAGCTATGGGGATGCGAGATTTGTCATATTTACTCACTTATTGTAAATGGGAGATTGTTAGACTATGTAATGTGTTTTTGGAGACATTTTTATCAATAAAGAATTTATTTATTATTTATATACAAAATCTTGTCCTCTTTACGTTCATATTTATTGAATCTATGTTAAGTAAATAATAGTATGAGACTATCGGTCTAAACCTTTAAGAATTGGGCATATGATGGACAGATTATACGAAATGCACGATTCTTAGGGTGACGGTTAAAAAGCTGCATATGGAGAGCTTTTCATGACATAATTTCCATCTTTTGTAATGCCCATTTATGGACACCACAATAATCATTTCTTTTCCATTTAAAATCATTATTTACCAATAAGCAATTTAATTAAAACATTTACATTCGAACAAATATCCCAGGAAAAACATACCTTTTTTTTAATTGCTTAGTAGATTTACTTCACTCTCCTCGGTTAGCTGGATGGAACACCTAAAGTGTTCAGCTACCTGAGGACCTATAGAAATAAGTTAGGAACAAGTACAACATTTATTGAACTAAAGACACACATAAAACTTCAAACATTGCTTAAAAACTTTAAAAAAAAAATACTTAAAAGTCTAAATAGTTTAAACACATCATAATAAAAGAAACATAGTACAATATCTATGAAACAAAATACCAAAAATTTAAGAAAGTCCCACAACAATTATAAGTCTAAAAGTAATGTAAATAAACCAAGTCTTATATCAACTTAGGTGCAAAACATGACATGAAAATAAAATATCTACTTGAATTTTTATTTTTTTTTGTGGTATGATTTCGTTTCCAATCCAACACTCCTTGCATACATGCCCGTTCCTTTCCTCCACCTATTTAACTTGCTTTTTACCTTTTGTCTACAACATAATATAAAATTAAGTAAACATAAGCTTAGAAAGTACACTTCTTATCTTCCAACATAAAACGTGAACTTTCATAAAATCATAACATAACATCATTGTCATAATCATAATCATAGTAGTGCATAAGACACACGTTTGTATATAACATATCTTTCAATTGAACTTCTATATTAAAACGCTATTCATTTTATCTTTAGCGGCCTAAGAATTACACTGCAAACATAAACATTGCTGGTGCGCTTAATTAAGATGACAAGTCCATCTTTGGGATATCATAAATATAAAGATAAGATGTGCAACGCTTAATTAAGTGATACATATATATATATATATATGTATATAAGCTTTCTTTAACAACTCTACATAAACTGTAAAATCATAAACATGAAAGATCATTGAGAAAATTCATCATAAAAGGTCTCAAAAGAAAAGCATTTTTTCACATACCTTTAATCATAAAACATTCCTTATTATTTTCATAAACTTTATCATGTTACAAGTGAGAATATAGTTGCTTGACTTGACAGCTTTCTAAAACTTATGTCAGGTGATGTAGTCGCAATTTTCGGTATGCTTGCCTTTTGGAGTGTCATGTCAATCATTCATATAATACATAAAATTATTATCCAAGTTTGTAATACCATTTATCATAATAGGATATCATTCAACATCATTCATAATGAGATAAAGATTTTTTAAGTCATAAATAAGCATTTACAATCAATAAACATACAAGCAAAAACTTAAGCTTTAAATATACAAAGAATTTAATTTTCTTATAAACATGACAAAAGTGTAAAACTTCCTCCACAACATAGCTAATATATAATGACAATATTCAAATTTTCTTCTATTAAAAATAGTAATCTAAAATATTTTTTTTTGATTTTTTAAATCAACCAAACAAATATGCTGGTCCACAAAAACTAACTAACCTTTAAGGATTCTCCACTTTACATCTTACAATTTACATACAATAAGAGGATGAAAATTTGCAAGAATAAATTTAATACATATATGTCATTTGATAATTTAAATAAATCTCATGAATAGTATCACAAAATCTGCCAACAAACCCTAGGCAATGAGCAATCATCACATAAAATTTTAGATTAAATAAATTAAATCATAAAATAATTTATAAAAATTAGGACACATATAATGGAATAATATATCTAAAATTTAGTATCAAATAAAATCGAAACCATTCGAAACATAGATTTGAACTCAGAGGCAATATTGACTTCAAACATACTAAACAGTTAACACCATTCAACCAAACATTTTTTATAAAATTATCAATGCATGATATGGTTTTGAAATTTTTATATATCATGGTTAATATATAAACGCATATCACAAAAATAAGAAAATGTGAAAAATACATTTAAAAATATGATTTCTTATCTTATAAAATATATAGAGCGTATCAGGGAGACATTTATATACAGTAAGCACTTGGTGATTAACGAATTGTTTCTCAAAATGTAGACATGATATGAAGCTAAAAATTTATACAGTAATAATTAGCGTGCCAAAAGACTCACAAATTTTTTACAGAATCATTAGGTGGCATTTGACGAATAAAATGGACCTTATAAAATGCATATACAAATATGCTAGCATAAAGAAATTTGTATATTTAATGAAAACTTATAAAAATTTTAGGTATGTCTAACATATAAATGCACATCATATCCAAAAATCATAAAGAAATAAAATCATACATACTCAAAACATTATTAGGAATTTATTAAATAATCGAAACCCTATAAGAATCTCAACATATTCCAATACCAAAACATTATTTTCATAAAATTTCATCATATCATATGAACACAAATGCTTATAACCATAAAACAATGTTTGTTTTAACGTTGCGGCGCCCATGGACATCATGGAACATGCAAAACTTTCTATTTATGATGTTTATCTCAAATATTACTATTCAAATATATTTAAACACTCAACCACATAAGGAAATCATTAAAATTGTGAAATTGAATAACATCACATATCATAAAGTGCTCAAATGTAAATCAAACTTCAATTACTCATGTCCAAATTGAGTGAACACTTCAAGCACATCGATCATACGAGTCCATCACCTATATTATAACTAGATAAAAACGTTAGTTTCTTAAAAGTAAATAAAATTATTGTCATAGTAACTTGTTAATTTCCTTGTTTGAATGTTCAAGAAAAATGGCAGGCGTTACACCTTTGGCAATTTGAAGAGGAGGGGTATTGATTGTTTGTCTTGGTGTCCCTGTTTGGGAGTGTGATATGGCTCAATGTGTATGGGAACATAGCATTTTATGGCCTTACCTTAAATCCTACAAATTTGTATGTTTTAGTGAATTATGCAAAAAAAGCTACTAAGAAGTTCAGGTCAAAAGATATAGAGGTTTTTGGTTATGTTGTTTGGAAACTATAGGATGACAGAAACTGTCTTGTGCTTGGGAAGGGCCAAACGGGAATAGACGGAGATCCTAGAAGCTGCTGGGAGAGCTCATAGGGAGTACATTACATGC
This sequence comes from Artocarpus hirsutus, assembly GCA_946598075.1. NCBI lineage: Eukaryota > Viridiplantae > Streptophyta > Magnoliopsida > Rosales > Moraceae > Artocarpus > Artocarpus hirsutus. The sequence continues at coordinate 16,705 of CAMOHE010038341.1, read as the reverse complement.
CAAAAAGTAAACTTTGTCCCTTCTACTAGTGCCTCTCCCTCATTTTTGGTTTGGACTCTACCACCAGTTAGTAAGTTGAAATTGAATGTTGATGCGGCCGTTAGGGATGACATGTCTTATATCAAAATTGGGGTGGTTATTCGAGACTCAGAAAGTGTAATGGTGGCAGCCATGGCGAAGAAGGTGGATGGTTTTTTTTCCCCTTAGTTAGCTGAATGCGTTGCATTGCGGGAGGGTCGATAATTCTCGATCCAAGTTGCGATGGACGTGTCAATATACAACTAATATATGTCGGGTTGTCAACTCTCCAATAGCTCGTTTTATTGAATGTCCGATCATTAACGATGTCAAGCAACTGCTTTGTCAAGTTGAAGGTGATATTTGTAGTCAAGTTTCTTACGAAGGAAACATGGTTGCCATCTTCTCTAGTTTTGGCTAAGATAGCCTAATAAAAAGTTCCAAGTTTCCATTCAAAAAAAAAAAAAAAAAAGATTTTGAAAATCCCAATTCATTTGTTGTGGTGAATGCCTCTATGAGTTACATTTCCAATTTACACCTACATTGAAAAACTAAAAATAAAAATAAAAATAAAAATAAACAATTACCTGTGCTTTCTAGTTTCAACTAAACTAAAGTTGTTTGTTTTGTGTATTTTTTTGACTCAAATTTGAATCTAAATATTAAGAATCTTTTCGATACGCATTTGTTTTCTTAAAATTTGCACCGAATGAGTATCAAAAATCTAAGTTTTCAGAGGTCTGAGTCCTTTAAACTTTTGATACTCGAATATTTTTGCTACAGTAAAAGCTAAAATTCTCTCTCTTATATTTGAGTAAAATAAATCATAACTTCTTTATTTGATATCTAATTGAGATGATTCTTTTTTCATTGTGTTTTCAATGAGGAGAGAAATAAATTAAAATTCATATTGTATTTTTTTAGGATCATTAACTTTATGATTTTATTTGATTTGTTAACAAATCAAAAACTCTTTTCACTACCTCTTCAAACACAAATTACAATTTTATTCTACACTCAGATTAAAACTCAAATACACATTCAAACGTTAATTCAAATAACAATTAAAATTACTATTTAAATCTCAACTCAAATCAGGTAACCCAACTCAAATAACTAATTTAAATTCATTTACTGAACAGTTCTCTAAATTTGTTTTGCAGACAACGAAGAAAGAGACTCATAGGAACAAAACAACTACGCTAAAGTCTATCTTCTCCTTAATTCACAGTCCATTTTCGCAAATTTCTCAAATCAAAACCCAAACTCAACATTCTTCACTCGCAGGCCCTCTCCTTTTCATTCAGGCAAGCAAATCCGCCCTCTCTCTTTTGTTTCTCTCTCTAACTGGCTTTGCGCAAATCGCTTTCACAAGTCCGTGCTGGTTCTTGCAGGGAAGAACAGGGTTCTGCGCTTGAGATCCGATCTCAAACCAGTCCCAATTCCCAATTCGACCTCGTTTTTCATTAATGCTTTGAAGAAATCACGCCACAATGGGTTTGTTGTTCAGCCGGATGTTCTCTTCCCTGTTCGGCAATAGAGAAGCTCGGATCCTCGTCCTCGGCCTCGACAATGCCGGAAAAACCACGATTCTCTGTACGATTTTCTCTTTCTACGCTCCCCGTTTAACTTGTTTATTGATATTCCGTGATTTACATGGTTTTGTATTGGATTTTGTGCAGATCGGCTCCAAATGGGCGAAGTTGTCTCCACGATTCCAAGTTCGTGTTCTTTCCCTTATTCCTCTTTACTGCATCTAAATCACCGCGGAACTTCAATCTCTTTTTTTTTTTTTTTTTTTTTTTGTAAATTGTTTGGCTGGTGAGAAATCAGAATAAGGAAGAATTAAGTTTCTTGTATATTCAAGAGCAAACTGGACTGAGTAATAGAATAAAAGAGATTATTGTTGTTTGGTGTGTGAGTGTGTGTGTTTTCTTAGGGACCTCAATATGAGCTTGATTTTTCTTGGATGCAGCAATTGGATTCAATGTTGAGACGGTGCAGTATAACAACATCAAATTCCAAGTCTGGGATCTGGGTATGCCAATATATTCCCTGCAATGTGCAACTTTAAACGGTCTATAGTACCAGAAGCCAATATTTGTGATGGATACTCTTGGTAACACCAAAAGGGATCCATTAAAATGCTTCTTATGTTGCAATTATATCTTTCAGCTTGTTTTCAAGGGTTTTTCAAGGTTTCTTTTTAGTCTTATTTGGATTTCTGGCACAAAAATATTTTTATGTTGCAACCACTCTTTTCAATTCACTCGCTTGAATATCGGGGGGAAAAAGAGAGAAGGCTAGATAAAGATGTTTGGTTTGATGGCGAAATCGTTTGACTATTAAGTGAAGTTCAAATACCTAACATGTCTCATATGATCTGTGCTGAATCTCTTTTAATACGAACTAAAATGGTTACTAGTTCTGTGTCTTTTTTTTTATTTTTTATTTTTTTACTTCTTACTTTTGTTATTCACCCATGCCTTAAATGCTCATGGGGGTGAATTTGGATTAACTTTGAGAAACAATGGTGGCATGCGGTCTGGTGAGAAGAAGGGCTATTTTTGTTTACAAATAATTGGGATCTCTTAAAAGAGTTCTTATGATAGTTGGCTGGTTATGTTAGAATTTCACATTGCCATTTTTGTTTGAAACTTCTATGCTTTAGTAATTTCAGTTCTTGTCATCAAAACGTAAGTCATGGATTTTTTTTTTAATGATATTACTTGTTTGTTGATACAGGTGGACAAACAAGTATCAGGTCAGTTTTCCTGTCATTTGAAAATTTGGATTTTCTTTAAAAGTAGTCATTGGTAGAGTGTTTGCTTAAATACTTTATGTATTCATTGTTTCATGTATAAGGAGCACTTGCAGACTGTCGTTGATGTCAATGTTGGATGACACATGATAGATAGCTTCTATTGTATAACATTTTGTTCAACTCCTTTAAATTGAATTCAAGGTTTACTTTGAACACGGCTTGAAGTGATATGCTACCTCTGTTGGTGAAACTTATAATTGTTTTCTTATTCTTTGTCAGCGTTAAAACCATTTATTAAATCAAGTTGCTAGTAGTTTTATTTATTTATCTTTGTCATTCAAGTGGCTGGACCAGACTAGCCAGCCTGAAGTATAGCCTTTACATACATGGCATGGCTGCCGCTTGGTTGATAAGAAGCAGAATATTCATTCTTTGTTAGGAATTATAGTTTAAATGCTATAAGCTTTCTCTTTCTCTACCCCTCTCTCTCTAAGGAAAATGTCTGGTTTCTCCTCTTGATGTTTTAGCAGAACCTTGTTAATGAAAGCTATTTGATATAACCTACTGTTGTTAGATGGAAAACATTGAAATCTTTGGCGTTGGCATTGAAATATAATTGAAGAAGTAACTATTTCTGGTGAATGTTCACAATTAAAAAAAAATAAGGATGATAAAATCATATGGAGCATCTTTAGTAACCCGAGTCATAAGGAAACAATTGCTTCACTTGTGCAGTGCTTCTCTGATTGGTTATTAAGAGATTATTATAAATTTATACAGGCCATATTGGAGATGCTATTTTCCAAACACTCAAGCCATAATCTATGTTGTTGATTCCAGTGACACCGATAGACTAGTGATAGCTAAAGGGGAGTTTCATGCAATTTTGGAGGTAAGCTTACGTTGGGCTTGGGCGTGTGTTTAGTAAAAGTAGATTATTGGAAAATAATTCAGGTTCTATTGCAGGTACTTATTTTAAGTAGTACTTATCCTTCATAGGCTGTTTACGTCAGTTATGATCAAAGAGCATTATGTAATACTATTTAAGTGATAAGTATATCTTTTCAAATGCTTCCAGGATTGATAGTTGCAGATTTTGGCAAATTTCGGTTACAAATTGCATCCTTTTCTCTAGAATGCATCTTTTTCCTTTGGGTTTAGTATTTTTTTAGTTCCTTTTTCTTTTCATTCATTTGTTGCGGGATAATTATTGGTGCCTTTTTTGCACGCTTTTTTGTATAAAATTATTACCTTTTATTGGTACTTGCATTTTACATCTTACATCTTTGAATCATTCTGCAGGAGGAAGAATTGAGAGGCGCCGTTGTTCTCATTTTTGCAAACAAGCAGGTTACTGCCATTACCCTATATATTTATGTTTAAGGATTGATTTGTGATTGTCTGTAGCAATAAACTTAAGTGGAAGAAGATTTTAGAGCACTTGCGTTGATCGAGTTTATTTCCTTGCTTTTACAGGATCTTCCTGGGGCACTTGATGATGCCGCAATCACCGAGTCTTTGGAGTTGCACAAGATTAAGAACCGCCAGTGGGCCATTTTTAAAACTTCTGCCATTAAAGGAGAAGGTCTTTTTGAGGGTTTAGACTGGTAAGCTTGGTAACAATAATTGGTGGCATGTTCCGTGGTAACAATGGCTTGAGTGATGTGCTTTCAATTAGTGGCATGTTTTGGGTAGATAAAAGTTCGAAACTAGTTAATTTGTGGAGTGCAAGGTGAGATAAATTTCTCCTCAGTTGAACTCTTCCTAGCTGATATACCATCTGATTTGAGAATTCTGCAAGTTAAACAAGAGCCATTTATGCATGCTAAAGTTGTGCAAAGTCGGAGAACTTTTTAGGTGTCTAATACTTTCTATAACTATAAATTATGGATATGATACAGACTTAGTGGATTGAACATCAGAGCTCTCCAGATACCTCCCCTCTGATGTTTTCTAGTTAGTTGACATATTCGAAACGTTCTGTATCAGCTGAAGAAATAGTTTGATCGTTTTTTTCCCTTTGGATAAGGATATTGCATTCATTCTAATTGTTTAATTGAAGCATTGCTAGGCATCTATATGTTGAAAAACCGGACGCAATGCTTGAAAATTTGAAGATGAGGGTACCTAGGGTATAGTAAAGAGAATTTTGACGAAAAGTGACTAGTAATGCGTTGGTGTAGTATGTAAACATCACAAGAATGAACTGTTATTTTATCCTTTTGCTTGTCGGTATGTAAATTGTGATGTAACAAAAGTAACATTGTTGCTTAAGATTTGCAGTCTCAAAAGAGATAACACAAATGATGCTTTCCTTGTATCTTCGATCTATTATTCTGTTGCAATCTATTTACTTTTTAACTTTAAAAAGTAAAATCTAATGTACATAATATCTTTTTGATGAAGGTTGAGTAACACATTGAAGTCTGGAAGTGGCTAACTCTTTGGCTTGGAGAAGAGTTACAAGATTGGTGCCGTGCGGCCATGCTGTAACTTCGAAAGGCTGATGGTGTTTACTTTGGCACGACTTCCCGGTGGAAAATTCTTGTCATGAGTGTGGTTACGTCAATTGACCTCCGATTTTCATTTTCTCCCATTTTGATTTGGATAACTGATATACATGTAAAATTTTCATCATAGACACCTCCATTTGGCACTTTATACTTGGGAAAAATAGAAAAAAAATGAAAAATGAAAAAAGAGAAAAGAAACAAGAGAAAAGAAAAATATATGTTTCTTGTTGCTTGTATTATTAGAATTTATATGATGCACTTTTAATTTCGGCGGTGTAATCTCTGACCTTGGGGTTGGAAGGTGGACTTGCATGGCTTATCCCATGTTCTGACTGAGTTCTGTTACGCTGAGTTTCAGTTCAAAAGCAAAGGGGAATAGTTTGGTTTTATGTCATGGAGATATCAAGTTTTTTCATCTTGAGTTCATTGCATCTGTGATTATCTTTTGTGGCTGTTGGTTCATGGCTTGAACTACAATTTCAAACCATTTTGCTCCAATATTCTCTCATAAAAATTTGAATGTCAATTTTGTTGGAACTCTGTTCAAACTTATGAATCAAACGGTTATACTTTTGTGATCAGATATACTACCTGTTGGCATGGCGTTTAATTGCTTCTCAATTAGTTGCTGCAAAAGCATTGCTTTTTTGTGCTTCTGAAAATCAACTCCAAGTTGCTCGAATTTCTTTATACTTGATTGAAATAATCAGTATGCTTTTAATTTAGGCTGATTAAAATCATGGTTAGCCAAAAACACATTAAATAAAACAAAACACCAACAATATTTTTATGCTGACTGGATGTGGTTATAGCTCTCTCCTATTCCATAGAGACTCATTTTTAGTCCTCTAACTGGATTTGTCCCTATGTTAAAAAAAAAAAAGGAAAAAAAAACAATGTCAAATACTTTTTTAAAACAATAAAAAACATATTATATAAGCTAATTCAAAAAAAAAAAAAAAAAGGGAGGAAAACTGTGAACAATATCAAACACGTTCTATGCTTTGCGAATGAAATCCGTTTGAGATTGGATTCGCAGCAACCGAAATCTTATACCAAACTTTCAGTGTTTAAACAACCTGCATCAAATGTTATCCCAACATTATATGATATGCCTATCACGAAACAATTAAAGTATTAAAAAAAAGCAAAAATAAAAAAATAAAAAAAGAAAATAGAAATGACAAAATTCATACGCTTCCTAGATGAAAAAGTGTTCGGAGAATTGACAAACATACATATATACATAGAAGATAAAATATGACCATGGCATAGCATATTCAAGTATCAATAATTGAGGGGCTTGACAAATTGGCAACAATGCGCTTGTGCCTGGGCATGAGCCGGTGAACATCGTCGCCTTACTAGCATGTTATGCAGAGGGCCGTGGCGACATCATCATCGTCATTAATGTCGTTTGAATCGAGCAAGGCTGCAGCTGCATTCCCTCGACTATCACAGTCAATGCATGTCCACCCACTACCTTGCTGGGGCCGCGGTCTCTACAGGGGAACCGCATTTCTTGCCTTCCTAAGCGCGGCAATGCAGCTCCTGCAGGCAGAATACGATTGCCTTCTCCGATTGACAACTCGCATGACTTGGACTTTTCCTTGCCAAACTTTTATTGGCGACCTTCAGTTCCCATATGAACTTTCTCTGTTTTATTTTTTATTTTTTATTTTTTTGTTCATTTACCTGATTCTTTATTTTCCAATGAAATATGTGTGGCATCGTGGATATATATACAGTACTTGGGGAAAACTTGTTCAATAGCTTGTGAAAAAAGAGAATTACAAAAGAAGAAAAGAAGTTAAAAAGAAGGGTAAGTTACTTCAAAGAGTCCCCAACTTTTTACCAAAGTAAACATTTGGTCCTTAATATTTTATTTTTGATTTATCAGTCTCCAACCTTTAAATTTAATTACTGAGGGATTAATTTAATGGTTAAACAGTTAATTTTGAATAGAACAAGATAACAAAATGATCCCAAAGTTAAAAAAAGGTGACAAAACGATCCCTAAAGTTATAAAAAATGTGATAAACTGGTCTAAAATTAAACGAGTCAACCATTAAATTGGTCCATCCGCAATTAAAATAAAAGGTTAGGAAATGATAAACAAAAAATAAAAAGGTTGGAGATTAAAATAACACTTTCTTAATATTTAAGGACTAACGTGTCAATTAATCTTAAAAACAAAGAAACGTCCTAGCAACAAAAGCTGCCTCATCACTTCTTGTATTGTCGGGTGTAAATATTATGAGCAAAAACTCAATTTAATTACATCAATTTATTCATTCTGAAGAATATGCTGCGGTTTAAGATTTCTAGTCTACCACCTGCACGCTACCTTTTTTTTTTTTTTGGCATATTTATCTTTTTATATTCTTTATTTTAAATTAATTAAAAATCTATATTTTTGATTTTTTATCTCATCGAATATATATCTTCAAATTAAATTTAATGCACAAATTGATACCTTACAGTTAATAGTTAACTTTGATATTTAAAATGACCAAATTATTCTTAAGTAAAATAAACAAATTAAAGCTTTCAAAAAATAAAAAGAAAACAAAAACAAAAACACACAAAACACTCATTTTGAGTGTATTCTATACATATTTAAAGTCAAAAACTTTAGTATAAAAGTTTTTTTCAATTTTTAAAGTTTTCTTATTTTTTTTAATTTGAAGGTATTTGGGACAATTTTTTAGTTCAAAATTAAAGATTAATCAAGAAAAAATATAAATTTATCTATCAAATCTAATATGAAGGTATAAATTTAATGAGAACCAAAACTGAAGGTGGAGTGTTTGAATAAACTTAAAATACATGGTATAAAAAAATAAATACCCTTTTTTAATAAGTTTATTGTTAACAAAATACCTACCAATAACACACAACCCTTGACTTATTATTATTATTTTTGAAAATAGACCCTCTTTAATAAAATGCATATTCATTTGTTTACGGTCTCTCATTCTCGGTTGTTTATTAAAAGAAAATTAAAACCCACTGAAAAATAATACTTTGTTTTGTTTTGATTGAATTCGCTGTCAGATAATCTGGCCAAACGAGCATTTGGTGGCAATCAGTGGCTTTTTGTAGTTTCACTTGGGATAACCTTCCCCGTGATGTACTTTCGGGTGTGAGTGCCTGGAGCCATTTCTTCTTGGGCCTTGGGTGCTTTGTAGTTTATTGTCTTTTCGAGTTTCTAGCATCAAAAGCAAGGATGACGGCCGCCTCTTAAAGTAATTTTCTTGGTGGATTGATATAAGAAATTTTATAAAACTTGCATATTGTTCTTTTAAAATTATATTTTGTTCTTTTTAAAATTCTAAATATTTTCTTTTAGTAACTGTTGGAGTATGATTTGCTAAGGCCCAAATCGATTGTTAAGGCCCAAGATGAAGATTTCGAATTTTGACTAAGGCAAATCAAGCTCAACAAGATCGATTGATTCAAAACTATTCGATGTAAGAAGCATCGTTTACCTAGCAGATAAACAAGTTGAGACTTCGATCAATTTGATCGAATACAAACCAATCATATGCTTCATTTGGATAATATTTTCTGTTGTAGCAGGTTTTTTTAGGTGTTCGTTCGACGGAATTGATGTAAACAATCTGACAGTTATAAGAGTATGTCAAGCCACGAACTGAGACGTGAGAAGAGCCCGATTCTTGCGACTTATCGTAAATCGATACATGTTCTACTATTGCAGTTACTTCAAGTATTATCATCCCTACTTTCTGTTAGTTGGAAGTCACGAATCCTTATTTTCTATAGAAGGGAAAGTCATCTTCATTTGTACACACAAAAAAGGAGACATGAAACTATTTTGAAATTTCTTCTCATTTTTATTGTAATCTATATACATTAAATTCATACATTGTGAAAAATAGTGGGTGTAGCTCTTTTTATAGAGTGAACCATTATAAATCCGTGTGTGTGGTATTATTTATTTTTCCTACACTATTTAATTTTGTTCAGTTTAATTCTCAATTGTTTTCTGTAATTATTCTAATAGTTTTCTTTGAAGATAAACAGATCTTAAAAACGATGATTTAAGGGCTCAAACTTAATAACAACAGTATATTAAATTGACCTGTTGTAATTATATTTAAATGTAGATTCAATGTCTTTATTAACCTCAATAATTCAGTCATGTTCTCGCTCTTCTTCTTCTTAATTTTTTTAGCTTTGTCCCTGGCTTCAGGCGTCACAACTAGAAAACAACATATAGAAATGGGCTTGAAGGATGGTAAAAAGGGGGCAGGGGGGACGAAAGAAACGAGTTCACGGACCTTTTTGACATAATGAGGTCGTATAAGGAACAATTTTTTTTAGATTATAAAATTTAATGAATGAATAGAAAATAATATACTATCCATAAATTACTTTTATTTTTGGCTAAAAAGAAGTTGGAGGTTCCTTCCAAAAATAAAAAATAAAAAACAACGACAACAACAGAAGAGGAAGGAGGGAACAGATTTGTTTAGTGGGGCATCGTAATACCTACTTTATATATAACCTGAAACGGAAGATTGAAAGAACACATAGGTTAGCGAAATATATGCTTTGACAAGCAAGTTACAAGTAAACAGGCGTCCATGTGGCCGTAAGTTTACGGACATGGTAAATAAAGCACCCTCTTGGTCGTTTTTTGTTGAACTTTGATTGGCATCAATTTTATCTTACTGCATTTGCCTTGCCATGACAATAGGAAGCCGGGCTGCCATAAGTCCATCGCCAGGGATGCACTGCAAAAAGAATGGGTCTGAGTGATAACAAAAGTAGTAGTGGCAAAAAGTGTAGTTTCTTGTGACTACAAATATTACTCTTAACTTGTTATGATTGCGTTGTCACAAATAAATCCATGCCGAAGTTTTAGTTACACCAAAATATTTTAGGAAATGACTAATATGTTCTCATCAATGAGACCCTTTTTAGGCAGTCTTTTGAGTGTTGAATTTAATCCAACGGCTGAGAAAGCAAATTCCACCAAAAGAAAAGTTAGGTATCCTTTTAGAGAATCAGACGCAAACAAGAAAACCAATTTCAAACTTCAAGCAGCCCAATGACCAGAGAGCCACCATGACCACTGGAGATGGGGGTTGCCAAGCATGGATCGCAATCTAAAAATGAGGCGAGATGGGGGAGATGGGTCGTCGGAGATAGGGGTCGAGGTGGCCCCATCTCTGACGGATCATCACGATAGTAGACGACGGCGACTAGACATCCTTCGCGACGACAGTGGCCCACGGGGTAGCAAACGTTGTTGCGATCTCCATCTCGACGAATCATTGCAACGCCTGTCGTGATAACGGCCCATGGGCTTCACAATTCCTGACGCCATGGCTGTGGACAGAGGTCCGTATGTTTTCATTTTTCGTAATGATTCAATGTAATTATGTGAATGGTATTCTTGTTAGCAATTTTTTGCCCTTCAAAAGTCATGAGTTCTCCAGAATAAAGTACCATAACTGATGTGTCCAAGAAGATGAACCAGCAGAGAAGGAAAGCTCGACAAGGAAAAAGAAAAGCATGTTTTGATGAGTCTTTCCCAGAATATAGCTACGAAACGACACTTTATCAAAAGCGACAACTAGCAGCAAAAAAATAAAAATAACAAAAAAATTAAAATCTACAACTTAAAAAAAAAAAAGGAAAGAAAAATGCTGCCAAAATCGGGATTTACGGCGCCATATAATTTCTTATAATTTAAAATATGGGGCCCACTATAAATCCAATTAATACCAGGGAGATTAAAGGAAATAAACCACACTTATAATGGAATAAAAATTAACAGCCTAAGTTTAAAACAAAGTTAATAAATAGGCCAAAAAAACATAAATATACATTTATGAATTAGTTGAATTACAAAAATAACTCAAATTTAACTATTAACAATTAATAATCAGCGTTTAATATTTTTTTCTTTTTTTTCTTCCTTCTTTTCTCTCTCTTCTCTTTTCTCTCTATTTCCTTCCTATTTCTCTCTTTCCCTTCTTTCCTCTGTATATCTATTTCCTTCTCTCTCCTCTAATTTCTAGATCGCCAAAGCCATTGCCAGATCTCCGTCGTTGGTTAAATATGCTCCATCATAACCTCGCGATAGCCAACGTCATCATCTTCGACACTAGTCAAATCTGCTTTGGTTGTAAGAAAGAGCAGTAGTGATATGGGGGAGAGAAAGAGCAAAATTACGAATGTCCTTGCTATCATAAACCGTCATCCGTGCAAGAGTTGCACCGGAACAGCTATCGAAGTCGCGTGAGGAAGAGCACTAGAGTCACAGAGGGAGGCACCAGAATTGGGAGGGAAATGCTAGAGTTGCTCAAGGTTTCTAGAGTCGTCACTGAAGCTGAGAGAGAGAAGAGGAGGAAAAAGGGGGAAAGAGGATAAAGAAAGTGTGTTAGGGTTTTTTGAGGGAGATGAAAAAATGAGGATAATTTTGAAATTTTACAACAATTTTAACCTATGTACTTAAATATTTTTAAAAGTGTGATATTTACTAATATTAAAAATTAAAATTGTATTATTTGGTGCAATTTTCCCTTAATACCCACTAGGAGATTGTCTCTCATGGATGAGACTCTCATAGAGGGTTTTATTGTAGCAATTTCTAAAATTTTATTAAACACAACTCTTTTTATCCACTAAACATCAAAATTATGCATAAATTGCAAAGGTAAGATAAACTTGGTCGCGTCCCACATTGTTGAAATATATCATTAAACACTAACTTATAAATACTTAGATCATCTCACTTAATGGGTTGACCTTTTTAAATCAAAATTTGTATTTATAAAGTCCAAATTCTATATGTACCCAACAAGCTCAAACAAGTGACTCAATCCATCTAATATAAGATTGATCATTCTAAAGAATGTTGGAGAATTTGTAGGTAAAATTTGAAAATAGAAGTGAGAAAATCTAAAAAAAAGGGTTAGGTTTTTGGCGTATAAAAATACTTTCCTTAAGATAATTATTTGCCTCCATTACAAAGTTTGCTAACGGGTTATAACAGCAAATTAGCCCTAAGATACAACAAACCTTGAATAAAAATCTAGCAATAATATGGTTTCCATAACAAGATATGAAATTTATAAATTCTAGAGAATTAATAAAGACACAGGGGTGTTTTTTCTTGAGCCAATGTAGCCATTGCAACTCATACATATTTAACAACAATAAATTCATATATACAAGAAGGTATCTTTCGATTTTAACCTTCAATTAGTGAATATACTTTATGTATTTACAAGACAAAGATATGCTACAAATTAGACCTTGTCTCTAAGTAAATACTAGAAATACATAACATATGAACTTTTCTAGTTTCAAATTATGTTCTAATTATCTAGCAATATTCCTACATTTTGCTCTATCTTAGTTCATGAATATTTATAAGACTAAACCAAGGTCTTGTTTGAAACGACACCATTTCTTATGTTTATTTAGGTGAAGTTTCAATTCATGACTCTAGCTACTTGAGAATTGAACTTCATTTAGTGTATATACTCAACCTCAATATATAGCTATTTGCATTGAACATCTTGGAAAGGACAAATAAATTTTGGGCCAAATATATTGCTAGTTAGTGACTTGTTCTTACCCATGTACTTATGGAATAGTAGTACAACTTAGTACCGATAATTCTTTCAAAGAAAGGTTTCAGTTCAATTGCATTAAATGTGTCCTTAACTAAGTCTCTTGACAAACCTGTTATCAATCTGCTAGGTTTTTATTCGTCCTAACATAAACAACATTAATAACACCATTTATTAGTAGTTGTGTCACATTTCTAATCTCAACCTAGTATGTCTATATTTTCCAATATATACTTTGTTATAAGCTCTGAATATGGTAACTTCACTACTTTAGTACAAAGAAATTGTTGGCATCAGTTTGTGGTCACAACTCAATATCAAATAATAAATTTCTCAATCATTTTTCTTCTTTGGCCATACCTACAAGTGCTATAAACTCAAGACTCTATCGTTGAGTAAGTTGTCCAAATCTGTTTCTTGGAAGCCCAAGATATAGCTCCTCTTGTAATTGTAAAAGTCCAACCAAATATGGATTTATTATCATTTGCACTGGTTTTAGTACTACAAGATAATCATTATAAAATAACCTCAAGATTTATACATTTATCGACCTTGTTACATTTAAAACTATGAGACAAGATAACGGAGTCAAATTTCTTATGCTGATGTACTTGGACTAGTGTGTACTGCTGTTGGCATATCTTGTTGAAGTGTTTGGACATGTTCATGTAGTTTCTGCACTAAACCAACCTGACTTCTTGAGCATATGTTTGCCATCTACTAATAGTGTTCCTGGTAACTTGTCGACCAAAGATTGTATGCACAATATTTGGGGAATCTACAGCATTCCCACCATTCTTATTTTGCCTTCTTAGCTGGTTGTCCTAGCCATCTTGCCTGGTTCTCCGTCCTTCGTCGCCAGGGGCCAACACCTATCAATGAACTCTCGTAAATGGCTACTCCAAACAAGGGCCTCAATCTGGTCCTTGAGCTGGATGCATTTTTGGGTGGTATGACCAACATCCTTGTGAAAATTACAATGCTTGCTCTAGTCTCACTTTACCCAATTCCCCTTCATGAAGGTGGCTCAATCAGCAGGTTTTGATCACTTACTTGGTTTAGCACTTATCAATGCTCGTGACTAGTGGTGTGTAATTTTAGAGCCTTCCAACATGCATCTTCAGCTTGTTAGATTTAGGCTTCTTTTGGTTGGATTCTTCTTGGTTAGTGAGTGCTTTCTTGTTCTTATTCCCTTTACCATTACTTTCCCCACCGCAGCAACTCTTCATGTGCTTCTTGACATCTGCGTGCCATTGGGAAAAGGTGAGCATCTAGGGAAAGGTGCTTGGTTAGCCTATGGTGAGCTACTAGAGCAACTTTTTATCCCAGAGACCTTCCAAGAATGCAAAATTCAATGTCCCATCCTCATAATTTTTAACTTTAAAAGCTACTCAAATAAACCGATTAAGGTCATCCTAAACAAATTCTGACTTGGTTTGCTTTACAGCATATAGATAGGTGATCTGCTTCTTCCTCAACCTCGAGGTGATGAAATCAGTTGAGAATGCTTTGGAGAGTTGTTAAAAAGAGCTCATGGTGCCTGGCTCTATTCTTCTAAACCATTGCCGAGCAATGCTACCCAAGGTTAATGAAAAATCCTTACACATCACTATGTCGTTCACATTCTAGAGGACTACATACCTGTAATAGGTCTCTTGGTGCCTAATGGCATTGATCATGCCATCACATGCAAGAATTTAGGGAACCTTGAACTTTCTTGGCATGGAAGCCTTCATGGTCGTGTGAATGAAGGACAAATCAGTCATCCCGGTATCATTGACACTAAACCATTGGTTCATATGCTAGTTGATCTTCCTGTGGAGGTACCTAATGTTATGGTTGTTCATCTCTTTAGGTAATTCTACCCTGTAAGGGACTTTATTTTCTTTACGGTTACTAACTTGGTCAGGTTCCCATTCTTAGGCCAGCCAGACACACTTATTCCTTAGCCTATCAAAAACCAAGTCTCTCGAATTGTGGGGAGAATGGTCCCACCTCGCTTGGTTCCCCATACCTTCTCAATTAGACTAATAAGCACTCTTGAAAGCTTGAGTTCTTGAATGTTTCGAGTTGACAATCCTTGGGGCCATCCTCTTTCCCTGCTTGGCCACCAACCTAGTCATCCCTAGTTGGGGGAAGCAAAACTAGAAGAGCCCAATGATTTGCATGCTGGGCTAAAACCTACTGTGTTAGGAGGTAGACTGCCTCGGTGAGTTCCTTGATTGAATTATTCACGTCACAAGCCGACTTGCTCTTGTTGACACTATTGACTGTCATGGACTGAGCATCTCAAGGTCTCCGTCCCCAGGCTTGAGATGGTGGGTCCCGGTTTACAACGTTCCCTGATCCCTTTGATCAGGCTCAGTTGTCTTGATTTGTCCCCTAGTTGGCATGGGGAGTAGTAAGTGAATGCTAAAAGTGCACAACATGCTCCTTTTAGTGCCAAAATATTGATTCTCTTGAATTGATCAACACCATGTGTGGCTGCATACAGTGGTCGGATTACCTTCTTAGCCTTTACATGTCCTACTCTGGTCGTACCTACAAGAAGAAGGAATGCCTCAAGAGTCAAGAGGGGCACCGGTGTGATGCCTATCAAGGGCTTTCCAACGCTCAATTGAGGTACATATTTGGTGCAAATTGTGACGACCCGCCTTTTCAGGCGTCACTAAACTTTCCTTAAACATCATTTATAAAATACTAATCTTACTGACTTAGTAAGAAAATACTGAATTACAAAAAATTTTCTTAATTAAAACTCTTTAAATTAAAACTGTTGCGACCCTCGTCGCCATTCCTGTTGAGACTTCGCTCAACCTTTGTCTTTAAAACCATTTCAAATCGTTTCTTAAAACTACTAAGCAACATTTATTAAAAACATAACTTAAAACATCATTTCATAATTGTATAATACATTTAGTACAATGTATCTAAAAACCTTTGAAAACACTTCTTAAAACTCTAATTTCCTTAAAAACCTTGGAAACACTACAGTAAATAGTGTAAAACCTTTTTCTTTACGTAGCGGAAGTAAACTGTAGTGATATCCATTCTCACATCTCGCATCTGCCCTTCTACAGCATCCAGCTCCACTATCGGGTCCTACTAGTCACCCATATATTACCTACAGCATGAAAAACTTTTTATGAGCTTACGCTCAGTAAGTTCAAACATAAACTCACAAAGCGTTTAAAACATACTTTAAATCTTTCCTCATAAAAACCGTTCTCTTGAAACATTCTTCATAAACGTTCTTCATAAACACTTTTCATAAAACATTTCTAAAACGTTTCTCATAAACGTTTTCATAACATGTTTGAAATACTTATAAAACGTTTCTCATAAACGTTTTCATAAAACATTTAACGTCAAT
This sequence comes from Artocarpus hirsutus, assembly GCA_946598075.1. Lineage (NCBI taxonomy): Eukaryota > Viridiplantae > Streptophyta > Magnoliopsida > Rosales > Moraceae > Artocarpus > Artocarpus hirsutus. The sequence continues at coordinate 424 of CAMOHE010038341.1, read as the reverse complement.
CATTAGAATGCATTTCATAAAGCATCCTTTATAAACCCTTTTCTTATAATCATGAAAATCTTTTCATAAACAATTTATACAAAACATTCCTTAGAATGTTAATCATAAACATAAATACGTTTTTCATAAACGTTTAACGTAAAACATTTCTCAAAATGTCTCTCATAACATGACATGTAAATATTTCATAAAAAGGAATTCAAGCAGAATCAAAATGCATGATTCCATTTATGCTCAATTATTAACTTCCAATTATGAGCATTTTATGAATACTTTTTTCTTACTGTACTTACTACTTTCATTTCTTAACTTTCTTTATCTTGCATTCACTTTCCTCTTCTTACTGTAGTGTTCGTACCATCTCATTAATCATGAGATCATATACATGATGCTTCCCTTGCGGAAGACTTGAGACCATCGATCA
>CAMOHE010038340.1:0-26777 GCA_946598075.1 Artocarpus hirsutus | reverse complement strand
TGGAAATTATAGTTGTTGTAGTTGCAAAGAGAGCTTTATGCCTTGTGTCTTTAGTTGGAAATTGAAGTGAGAAAAGAGAGAATGAGAAACTAGAGAAGAGAGTGGTGATGGTTGAATAAACAGGCATCAAAATAATTGAAGTGCGGGAGAGAATTAAATGAGCATTCAAAGAAAATATTATCATGTCTCCCATGGAGACTTTTAGCAAATAATGTTAACATAATTGAGGGGGCAAATGGGGTAAGTTATAGAAAACATATCGATGTCTCCTGGTAGTTGAGGTGAATTAATTCTATGTCTCCAAGTAGTTAAGGCTACTTAATTAAGCATTAATGTAGCGGGACAAGGTTGGTAGAAGTGAGTGATAGGTAGATTTAAAATATTTGCTACGGAGACTTAATAAAAATACTAAAGTGACATTTTATTCATATAATTTTACAAAAATCATACCCGTTAAAATAACGGGTGTTTCAGCCTCCTTTCTTTATGATTGGAAATTTGGCATTGCATTGTATGCTAAGAGAAGAACAACACATTGCGCTGCATTGCATTGTATGTGTTAAACAACACTTTTTTTAAGGGTACATCTTCATACAACGACCATAGATAAAATCAGATCGATCCATTAAATGTCTTTTGGGATATTTTTTATTGTTTTGGCTATTCACAGCACGTGATCATCTGCTACTGAAAGAAATCGAAGAATTTCATTTTTGTTGGTAGTGAATATGAGTGTATGCAGTCGAGCTAAGTTACTTAAAAAAAAATTATAAATCCATTATTGGGGAGAAAAACATGAGTTTCGATTGAAGAAAACACTGTGGATTTTATTCAATGCAAATGTCAATACTAATAATATTTGCCACTAAAAAGTATAACTATAACATATTTAATGTGTTTTTTTATTTTGTGCTCCAATGTGTAATGTTATTTAAACTGTTATATTTGTTTTTTTGTCATAATTATTTAATCTTAAAACTTATAAAAGTAAACTTTAATACTAAAAATAATTAAAAAGGGAGAACGTTATAATTATAAAAGCAAAAAAAAGTCATCAATCAACAAGATTAAATGTCTGCCATTAAGTTTAAATATTGTAAATTTAACATTAAAAATGATATTGGAGAGTTTTTTTAAAGTCAAATGTCAAAATTTTCATTGACACATCAATTGTGTATTTTTTTTAAAACTCGTATCAATTTAACATTGTATTGAAAATGTTCTAATCCATTAAAAGAAATTAATAATCCCATATACCAGTTATCCTACAAAATTTGAGATTATTTTTGTTTAAACGATAGCTTTTGTGGTATTTGATAAACTCAATTTCAACTCATCAATTCAACTCAAAGAGTATAAAGCTCTCATATACTATAGTATAAAGCAAAATTATGCTATAATATAAAGCTCGCATGCTACATTACTATCAATTCCAACTCTCAATTTCAACTTATTTTTCAAATATCTTAGAACTCTCTCTTCAATTTCTAATAATTAATTTATAAATTCAAAAAGAGAAAATGGGCAAAAGAGAAAAATCAAATGCTAAAAAGAGAGAAGACCAATGAATCAATTTTGGTAAGTGGTCCATGGACCGATACCAATAGGAGAACTCTTTACCAGCCGCTTTCAGTGGTCAGGGAAAAATAAGAACCGAATAGGAAAAGAAATTACAACGATATTGTTAGGCAATCAACGTCAGGCAAATAAAGTGATGAAAGAGAAGATAAAAAAAGGAAAAAGTTTTATTCTTAAAAAAAAAAAAGAAAAAAAAAATCTATGAAGAGAATAATTAGACGCGATACACAATTACAAGCCAAGAAAAGTTTTATTATGAACGTCATGAATGCGTAGTTCTATAAAATCCGTTAAATTAAATTACTATTTTGTCTCAATTTTTTAATCCTCAACAAATTATTATTATTATTGTTTTTTTTTATCTTGACTTTTTACCTTTTGCCTAAAGTTGAGTGTAAAGTAAAATAAGGTGTAAATTTTACCGCAAGACTATTTACGTAACTTTCTCATCAAGTTATATTTTAGTTTTATGATGATCCCCAAACAATTTTTTTTCAATGGACATGTGTATCATTTTTTGCTGAGATAATTAATGCAGTCTTTGTGATGTCAAATAAAATCAGTATTTGTACAAATCTAATAGATATTTATTCGAAAGTTACAAATTTTATTATCAACAAAGTATTCCTTTTTTTTGCCAGTACAACAAAAGTATTCCTTTATTCCATCGAAAACAAAAGTACCTTTTTACCTCACTACAAAATTCCCCGAAATAATTAAAACTATCTTTTGAAGGCAAGTAGAAACACTCATATTAAATTTTCGATTAAATTTGACATCAAAACATTAAACTTTTAAGGGATTGGTAATCTTGTGACTCATGAAAATACAAGATTAAATATCATTCTTCACACACCCAAAAATATTGTAATTTTTCTAAAATTTAATGATAATCAAATTTTCATAAAATTATATTGTTTTACATAGTCTTGACTTTATTATGATTAAGTACTTAAAGTGGCATCCAAAATATGCGTAAGTTTTTTTTTTTTTTTTTTCTTTTTCAAAGTAACCCTTTTTATGTTGGAATTAGAAAAGTAAGTTGAAACTTTTTTTAGCTTAAGAAAGAGTAGATTATTAGTGTCTTCTCATATCCGTTTCTTTTATTTAGAACATAAATTCAAGGACCAATTAATAAATTGGAAAGGATTTGACACAATTACATTTAAAGATTGGGCTCTTTTAGCTCGCAATGACGCAAACCTACACTGTTTGGTCATAGTTGGACCTTAAAGTATCAAACTTCAAACTTGCCTCGGTAAAAGGAGGAGAAATATGTGATGTTTGGTGACTCGCCTCAAATTATGTAAGATTTCACTTTGAATCATTTTAATTAGAGTTTTTTTAACAGAATTTGAATTGTTGAACGCCTGCTTGGTTTGTTGGTTCAAATTGTGTAAATTTAAACTTTTTTAGTTTGAACAGGAAATTTTAAATTTTATAATTTAAACAGTGATTTAAATTGACATTTGGACGTGCAATTAAAGTGTTAACTTGAATAGAATATCTAATCTAAATTTGTGTTTGAATGTGTATTGATAACTCTAATTTGAAGCTGAAAAAATTATTTAATTAAAGAATAAACATGAAATATATAAAAAGTAATTATATAATTAAAAAATAATATGAAATAATAATGTTAATTATAAATATAAATATATAAAAAAAATTACTGTTTAATAATATTAGTTCAAAATGTTAAAATAAAAAGAAATTTAAATTTTAAATTAGACAATTTAATATAATTTAAACTATTGATTTAGTTTCTACTAAATATTTTATCAAACACGTGTGATGACTATTCGAATTAAGCCCAACCATTAAGCAAATGGAGGACTTGTTTTTGGAAGTGGGCGACTCTTTTATTGGGGAAAATATAAATAAATTCCATGTTTCCAAAGCTAATTTTTCCCGCCTCTTCTTTTTCTTTTGATATTGTTTCGTTGTTCTATTAGTGCGCAAACTGTCTCATTCACTCTCGTCATCTTCAACCTCAGATCAAAGCCCTAGCGTCTCAGATTCAACCATGATTCGGACCTCGAATCGGAATTATTCCCATCGCCAAGGTTAGACTCTTAGATTTCCCGATTTCCTTTTTTACTTTTGTTCACTTTTCATTTTACTTTTTCTTTTCTTTCCTTTTTTCCTACTGTTCATTTATGGTTTTGTTCCTGTTTGGTTTGAAATTTTCTTCGTCGTGTTCTAGATTTTAGATCCGATTTTTGCCTATTAATGGCTCAGAATTTAACATAAATTATACGATTTCCATTAGAGAAATCTTCGTACATAGGAAAATGGGAAAATACTAAATTCGTTAAGAACCACCGAAGCCGGCGATTCTTAACATGCACTAAAAACTATTACATTAGGAATACTAGAATCGAAGCCAGCGATTCTTTATTCTTGTCGTTCTCGGGAACTGGAAGTTTGCTTTGTTGTTCAGTTAAGCTTGAGGTTTCTCATCCTGCAATGGAAGACAATAATTTGAAGGATTGAGGAATATTCTAGTTGAATAATCAAAATAATATATATTTCTAACATGCAAGTATGCGTAGTAACAGTAAATTATTAATTACGTGCTGGTGAAAGTTTGCGTAATAGTTAGGACTTACATGACCAGCATGATTAAGAAGGATAAGAAGAATCAATTCACAAGAATCACTTTTTAAAGGAACTTGAATATTTGGATTTTCGGGTAAATTAAGTGAAAGGAGTGATTTAATGAGATTTTGGGTGTTCTCTTTTTATTGTGGTGTAGTATGTGGAAGCTGTGCAAATGCTGTTTTGAGGAAACTATAAGAATTTGTAAAAGGTTTGACTTGAAAAAGGTACTTTTAGTGTCTCCATAACACCGACTGAATCGATGCAAAGATGAGCTAGAATTGAGTAAAGACTTTGACAATCTAGTTTGAAGGCAGGTATAGGTTATAGCCACCTTCAAGTCAAATTAGGTAGGACAATGGTCAAAGAAGTCTAGAGAGAGCACTCTTGTAAGAAGGGTTATTGGAAGGAAAGCATGATTGTGTTGGATGGGGACTTTAGGAATGGAGATTTTATTGTGTGTGAAAAGGGTAGGGTATAAAACCAAAATGGAAAATATTTGCTTTTAAATATAGTGATATGCTTGTAAAGTGTTTAGAACGTGAGTTGACCATGCTATACCTCTTTTCGTTTTCGCTAGTGTTGCCCTGGCTACTCCCTCCAGTTGTCTTGTAATTTGGGAAGGGCACTTGGCCTGACTCAATATGCTTGACATCCTCCACAAGGAGTTCATAGTGCCTCTTTACTTGCTCGGCAGTTTTTCCGCCAACGGCCTTGGCAACATTGTCCCAACGGTCGGGGGTGTCCTTGTCATACACAGCCAGAGCCTTCTCAAAGGCTTTGTTTTGCTTGGCAGTCCATGATGACATTGAGCTAGATGCCATTCTTAAAGACTGATTTGTGGGGCAAAGAAAACAAATGAGTGCTCTTGTAGTTTGTTCAGAGACAAAAGAGAGGATGTTTTGAGGTGAAAAGGAAAAGTTTAAAGGCAAATAATACTGAGAAGGCTGAAGAAAATTAAGAGATAAAGACTCGAGTCGAGGGATGATATGTGCAAAGAAGTGGCAATGCGTGCTCTTTATAAGCGGGAAAAGAGCCAGGGGTGAGGTGGGGTAGAGCCAGTTGGCACAGAAATATTGCAAAATGAAGTAGAAAAATGATCTGTCTCCTTAGGAACCACAAAAATGAAGCAGGACCAAGGTGGAGCAACAATATAGGAGAATCAGTATATCCTGGAATTATTATCATTACTTAATAAAGAAAATAAAAGTCCTTTTATTTTCACCCTTTCTTATACAAATTACGTAAGACTAACTAATTGAGTCATGTGGGTTAACACAACAGATATTGCATGGGGGGTTTTACTTTGGTAGAACCCATAAACCTATAAAGCTCTTGCTTGTTTCACAAATCATCTCAACAGGGCAAGTTCACGTGGTTTGGCTTTTGAAAATTGGCCCAACATATGGATAGAACGTTAATTTCACTTGGCGCCTTGGGAAATAATTATGCCCTGGTAGCACTTTCTAAAAATAACAATGCAACCAAGTAGAAATCGCAAGAGAACCTCTCCGCCCACTAACTAGGATTCATTCAAGTTAACCCCGTTTGTTTTATTCCACTCTTCCAAAGGATCTAGGTGGGCCCAAGATCAAACCACAATCGAATTTGGTGACCGTACAGGCCTTTCACGTGTGCATCTCAAAACAATTTCTTTTTCCTTTTTTTCTTTTTATTCCAAAAGAGTCCTGTAGTGAAGGATGCCTCTGTGCCCTCTTCATAACAGGTGCTTGTTGTTAATGTACTGTTGTCCTGAACAACATTCCAAAGCCCTCTAGCTGGCCAGCAAAGTCCGTACAACGATTAAGCTTTGTTATCTTTCCATGAGAAAGGGTCAACATATCCTACCTACTCAGTAGCAGTTGAGAACCTCGTTCTGACTGTTGGGTTTCGAGGCAGGGTATTCTAGCATGGACTCTTGGGGTCTCTGTTGGTTTTTGGCTCTTCATTATTCGATATTATATTGACGAGGAAAAATGTTGCTAAATGACAATTATTTAATTCTTTTAAACTCTACTTCACAATTAGGAAAATCCAGCTATAAAGATTGCTCGACTTGTCCTCAAAGAACTCTTGGCAAATGCAAAAGTTGAAACTGATTTTTTAATTGCCTTGAAACTCAGCATCAGCGTCAATGTATAAAGCTATATTTCACCTGATTATATATCAGATAATGCAAAAATCGTTAAGAGTGAAGTGATTATATATCAGATAATGCAAAAATCGTTATATCAGATAATGCAAAAATCGTTAAGGGTGAAGTGCTTATATATCAGATAATGCAAAAATCGTTAAGGGTGAAGAAATCATAATAGTATAGTACTTACACAAGTATGGGTTGTAGGCCATGCAAGTGAGGCTAAGCCAAATGGTGACAGGGTAGAGAATACTAGCGGATAAAATTATTATAGACATGTGCCAAACAGATGTAAATCATATCTCGAGTTAGACAAACTTCTTTTTTTTTTTTTTTTTTGGTTAGACGAACTTCTGTATAAACTAAAAACAAAGATATCTACATGTGATCTGTTTGGTTTATCCCTAGCTTACTTTAGTGAGCCTGATGACACAAACATTAGTTACACAGAGTTTGTCCACTTGTTTTATAGTTTAATATCATTTAAGTGAGACAATTGTTGTTCTCCACAGATATTGTTTGGTTATTCCTTTGGTGAAAGGGAAAAGTGATTTAAAGTTTTACCTTTCTTGTGTAAAAAGTTTGTTTCTCTTAGAGCCCTTTTATATGTTCTTTTTACTTAATACTTCGTTATGCTCTGTGGAATATCCAACTGATCAGGTTTGTCATGAGCAACCTAAGTGCAATAATGTAGAATCTCTTATTCTCTTATCAGCCTAATGATGACAATTATTGAATTTTGCAATTATTAGCAATTGGAATTATAATTTATTTTTGATAATTAGTTATTTCACTGATTTTAGATATTTGAAAGATTTAGAATCTCATTCAAATACAGAAATATGTATCTGAGCGCTAGTTGTGCTCATTCGATTTGTACTTGTATGAAAGCACATTTATAGTTCTTCTCACTAGTGGATTCTCTCTTTTCCTAGTCGGCAAATATAGACACATTGCCGACCACACTAATCAGTCCCTGATCCTAGCTCCGTCTTTTTCCCCTCCATTTTGCTTTGATAAGCAACATCGTAATTTCTCGATGATTGTTGTCGCACCCTCTCTTAACAATTGTCATCCTTGCTCCCTATTTTACACCTCTCATTTAGGATGATATAAGGAAAGACAATTTTCGACCAGTTTTAAGGAGAAGATCTGCTATTCGAAGCCCTTAATTAGACCAGCCGTTTCCTCTCCCTGCATATTAATAAAAAATTTGCCCAAATCTCTTTTTAAAGGCCCTGGATTTTTGTTGCATATTTACGGACCATAATTAATGCTTCAATTGACTTGTAAAAGAGGTTTAGCTCATACCTGGAATTGTTCAAATTTCTTTAAATATTGCCATTAAAGTTTTTTCATGTATTGTATATATTCTTAGACATCAATAGTACTCTTCAAGAAATCAGACCTTTGGCCATCAAAATCACTCTGAACTAAGGAAAAGCCATTTATTTGAATAGTGAACTACCAGTAAAAACACCATCATACTGCTAGTTTTAAGGCCTGCTATAGAAGCCCAGGAACTATAGGTACCGTATGATTCCCAACTACATTTTGTACTACGTGTATCTCATCAGGAAAATGACAATACTTTCTTGGTCAAGACTAAATATCTTTATGGAATAAAACAATAAATCAAACAAAGCATCAGATTTCAGGGGTAGGCGGTGTGATGCTATGGCTTTCAGCTGCCACTTGGTTAGAGGTAGCCCCAACCTATAGGTCTGTGTTTGCAAATATCATGCAACCAGGCTTCATTTTTAGTATATTTACGCCTTATAGAGTCCACAGAACCTAATCTTCATATTGGGAGCTAAATAGGAGAACACGGGTTGCAACGGAAAGTTCGGTGGTTGAACATTTAGATTGTGTGATTCTTTCGTATCTTGATGACGCTGTGGTTCTAGGATTTGGATGTAAAATCAATGAATTTATTCATAAAAAATCTGTGAAGACACTTGCATGAAATATCAGATGGTATTGCCAGCTGAAAATGTGGAAATATTAATATAAAAATTACATAGTTGATAGTTCTACAATAAAAGAGACTGGGTTTCTTTTATTAAAAAGAGACCAACTGTACAGAGAAAAACCTTTAAAGTTATATGCTCTCTCTCACCAAGCCAAAAGAACAACTCTGGCCTACTTAGAAGAAAACCTTAAAGTGCAACAGAAATCTCTAACTAAATTTTATGTTTATCTGTTTATGCAGTTAGTATCCTGTTAAGACCAAAGATTAAAAACCTATAAACATTGCTCTCCACACATTTTCTTGTCACTTTTGCCGACTTATTTGAAATGCCTTAACAGATTGGGCCTCTATGGACACCACCTTATGATTGCATTCCTTTTCTTTTCTCCTACATTTTTAACTTTACTGTTGATTAAAATGTAGCAGGTCTTCTATCATGGCCAATAATGAGGACCCCATTGTCAAGTTGCATGAGTCATAGTCATGGGATACTGGCCACAGGCTAATGGGGCTATCAGTGATCATTAGTTGAAAATGACCTCCAGCAACTTTCTAGGAATCTATACAGAAGAAAAAGGCGATGCTTTGGGATACACCTTCCCCCTAATCCTTAGAATCCTTATCATCCAGTCAATCCTCTTAGAAAAAGTAATATCTCTGGATTCTTCCCTGAAAGGACTATTCTTCTTTCTGTGGTCCTCTCACAAGTTGGAGAAGTTGATTATTTGGACCGACTTATGGTTTAGGAGTTTAATTGCACTTATTAATTATAGAGATAATTACAGGTTAGTTCTAATTACAGGTTAGTTCTAAAAATTTTGCCTTGCTCTAGGGGATTAATCATGTAGTTCTGTTGGACAAGAGAAGGAGGAATCCACAACTTTATAGGAAGTGGAAAAGGTCGGCTGGTCTACCTTAGCCAAAAAGCAGAAAAAAGATAAATCTTGGATGGAATCTCGAACGAAGAGGGGAATTCAGGTAATATTAAGTGTAAGTGGCGGGTTTAGTGGGCAGAATTAACCGAAGATATCTTTGCAAAACTTTTGTGGAGGATATGCCTGCTTGTGTGACTGAGAAATCTCCAACAAACTCGATAAGGCATTGGTTTTGGACATGTTTTGTCTTGTGATTTTAGGTTGAAATAAGTTTTGAGGCCATATAGAAGTGCATTCACGGTTGATAATACTTCTGTGGCTTGTATACGTGATGGATAAGATTTTAGTGCAGTCACAACATTTGGCATGCAATTATGCAAGTACAAAGTCAAAGATAAGAACCTACACAATTCTCCTTTTTTTTTTTTCCCTCTTTCAGTTCAACGTATTAGAATTTTGTCTATCCTTGATCCACCACTAAATGTCATCAAGTTGTTAAAATATCATCTTTGGATTTGCAGTACTTGAAACGTAAAAATTGGGTGGTTGAGGCTTCAAACTCCATCTCTTTATAAACATATACGTGCGTACATATATATAATACACACACACACACACACAGAGAGACATATACATACATATTAATGTACTGCACTGCATGACAAAAGCAGCTGTACGCTGATTCTTACGTCAGACGTATCATGGAGCAGGATTCTCGTATCCTCATACTGACATGCCATTCTTGCAAAAGTGCAGTCCAAAGTCAAAGTTGTCTCATTCCCTCCTTGTTGATTGCTTTGCCGAAATCAAGTTGTGGAGCAATTGTTTTGCCAGGTTATTCTTTAATTTTCCAAAATTCATGTTTATGTTGTAGCATTTAGTCTCTTCCAATCATGATGATGAATATTTGATTTGTTTCTCATCCAATCATTAGAATATTATTGCTTTCACGTGTGGACATGTAACTGGTTTATGCTTTATTATTATTATTGTTATTATTATTATTATTATTATTTGGACGTGTAAGAAGCTACCGTTCGTCTACATGTTTCAGGTTCGGTATTAATATACATATGTGTGTGTATTTTAGCAAGGATTATTCCCCCTAGGGACCATTTCATACAGGACCACAGATTGTCGTGGTTTCAAAGGTTTTTTTTTCCTCAAGTTGGTATCAAAGTCATAAACTTAAATTTTAATTTTCAAGCATCCGATCAAAATGATGAACATTGTGAAGTCTTGTAAATGTAATTGTCTTTAACCTTCGTTCGGTTGGATCTGGTTAAAATCACTTTTTTTTCCTGCAGATTTGACTATTGAAAATAAGTATTTATTGTTAGGTCATTTTTTTCGTATCCATTAGAAAAATGGCCTTGAAAAATATTACTGTAGTTCACCACAAGCTAGATGTATTTACAGGCTTTAATAACAGAAATAATAGTGCATCAAATATAAGGTACACTTATACGTGGTTGACACCATGAAATTGAATGAAAGAAGGTATTATTTGTTCTCTATTTTAGTAATCACTAAAGTTCTAAGGGTTTTGCACATTAAGACTTCCTTTATAGACTATAAAAATAGGAGGAACAGTGGTAAAGAGATTAGGACAAAATCACAAAGAACAAACCGGTACCGGCCATTATCTGAACTTGCTGAAAAGAAATGTTATCCCAATAGAACATCAAACTAAACATTATCTATGAAAAGTTTAAGATGTCCAGGTGTGCAAATCTATTCAATTACATGCTACATGTTTTAATGTGGAAATCCTTATAGAATGCGCGTAAATCCTTAAAGATTACAATCTATTCAATCTTTTTTATGTTTCTTTTTTTTTTTCCTTTTAATTCTTTCAATGCCTAAATGAAATAGATCAGAGATAACAAGGAATTCCAATTCAAGTTTGAAAAAAGATGCGAAAAAAAATTCCCATCATTTTCTATTAATTCACGTATAATTGTATCAGCTAAATTAGGATTGCTTCATGGGGTTTCATTCACAATCACTCTACTCTATGAACTTCTTGCATCTCAAAACTATGGTAGTAAATGTAAAATTTTGTGGTTGCTAATTAGCTGAGCAGAAGCTTGTGGTTGGTAAAGTTTTGAGCCTGGATATTATGCCCTTATATATTTTTTTTTGAAGGGGACTACCCTTTTTCATTCCTTTGGATTTTTCCCCTAAGATTTTTTCCTGCCAAAGTTTTAATTAGGAACTTTTTCTAATGGGATTGTTAGATCCTTTTTTTACTTATTAAGTACGTGTGTTTTGCTCGTTAAGCAGAAGGGGATTATTGGATTTCACTCTTACTCCTTTAGGTTTAAACCTAAGACCTTAGTCCCAGGTTGTTTTTGAGCGTGTTTGTATGTGGTTTGGGCAGTTTTTTCTTTAAACTACCGACCAAACTAAAAATAAATTTTATTTTTGAACAATTTGAGCGGTTTGATATTTTTTATAAAACTAAACCAAATCAAATCACTAATAAGCGGTTTGGACGGCTTGTGTTTATGATTAAAAAAGTTAGTGTTTAACAAAAACAATAAAGTTTTAATACAAACTAAAAACCAAACTTAATAGTCACAATAAACAAATCAAAATTTACCAATAACTAAACTAAAAAGTCAAAAATACAACTAAATAATGTAAGACAACACAATTAAATTTTAAACTTTAATTGAAACTTTTCACTTGTGTTAATAAACCATTCCTCCTATTAATATCCTTTCAATGTTGTAGTATGTTGGGCCAATGGTAGATAGAGGAGATGTGATGGTGACAGTGTGGCGAGTAAGCTAGTGATAGTGTAGAGAGAAGACGTCGGTCATTGGATGGGGAAGGCCAGGATTGCATTCCATGAAGTAGTCTTAATTGTATATATTAGTTCTTTAATTTGATTATTTTTGAATACTAATGATGAGTAATTAGAGGAAAATGAACACTCTATTTGTTTCATTCAAATATATATGTAAAAATTTAGACAAATCAAATTTATCAAAGTGTAGTTAACAAATAATTTTTTTTGAAATTTTTTAAGAATTTCAAAATTAAATAAGAATTTATGTAAATGAATTAGTGCTATTCATGTTTTATAATATGAAATTACATAGCAATTATTTTAATTCTTATTATTTGTAAAATAGTTTAAAATTTTTCTATATTTTAATATAATTAGCAAAAAATTGCTTTGTCTAATTTTTCCATGCGGATGTCAATTATTTTAGGAGCTTTTTACGGTCCATGACTTGTCTTAGGCGATAACGATGCAAGAAAGGTATAACAAGCAACAAAATCATGAGATAAAGGAAAACTCGTTATGATGTTTAATCTTAATTTGTACATATTACTCTTGTATGTATGTTTTATGCAACCTTAATTTTCACATGCTGCTAATTCTCTAGAAAACAAAAATTTTTTCGTCAATCATTTGTAAATTATTTTACAAGTTTTTGCCTAAAAGTTTGTGAAAGACAAAAACGACGCCTCGAGAATCAATTTGAAACTTAGCCGCGAAATTACATGACAACAAAACAGCGCCAAAAAAAGAAAAGAGAACAAAAGAAAAACCCTCCACATATATATATATATATATATATATATATTTTTTTTTTTTTGTAGATCTCTATCATTGTTTTTCTTTATTTTTTGCCTTTTTTATTTTTGTGTGTTCTTCGTAAAAGGGAAAAACAATGGTCACTACCTATATTCCCCTTATTCCCCCTATAAAGCCTATAGGTAGAATAAAGTTATGAAAAGAAAATGGCCAATCAAATAGGACAAAAGATACTTAGCGGAGGAAAAAAAATTAAAAAACAAAAGTAAGCCGGGAGTTTTTCTTTTCTTCATCTGGTGTCCTCGCTTTCGGTGGTGTGAGCAAAACTTGAGGGCGTCGATTCCAAACAGCTCTACACATATAAACAAAGTTGTGAGGAAACCGTCGCATTCCTCTCGTCACAATGCATGGCACATTCTGTGGGCAATGGAGATGTCACTTTCGGCGACGCCTCTATGTTTTTTTAAGTTGTGGTTTAGGTAACTATGCCATGACAGTATTTTTAAACCAATGTTAAATTAATGTGTCAATGATAAATTTAATGTATTAATGTAAAAAAAAATTAGTACCAAATTTGTTATATGATAAATTTAGTGGTAAATTTGTCACCAAACTTATTATATAGCTAATTTGGCATTGGCATTTAATTTTCATTAGTTGATAAATTGATTTTTTTTGTTTTAATAATTACTATATGCTTATTTTTTAATTATTTTAATATTAAAAGTTTGTTTTTATAAGTTTTTAGGTTTAATAATTATAATAAAAGTTAAATATACTGTTTTAAGTAAAGGTGAATATAACATTTTAGATAACATTATGTATTGGAGTATAAAATAAACTAATAGATCAAATATACTACTTTAATATTTTTTTTGGTGGTAAATATAATATTGACTTTAATATTTGTGTTGAAGATGGTTTTAATTTAGTAGGTCAATTAATACGATTTGGATTAGCGAGGAGTTAATTTGAATTTCAGACCCTTTTGAAATTGAGTTAAATAGAATCAACTCAGAATTTTGACATTCCCTCTATTTGCAGCACGCAAATTGTGTTGTCATTTGCACAAGATGCCGTACTTGAAGAAGGTTGTGAAGGGACACAGGGTCTCACCATTAAATCACATTCAATAAAATTTAACGCCTTTTTATTTATTTTTTAATTTATTAAATGCATTTTTCAATTTAATAAAGTTTGTTTAATTAATTTTTTTTTCAACTATCCAAATATAACTTTGGATTTTATTATACGTTTAAATTTACACTTTAATTACACATCCTAATACCAAGTTGGATTGAAATTTAAACTACACAATTTTAAATTTCCAGTTTAAATTAAAAATCAAATTAAAAAAGTTTAAACAAACACAATTTGAATTAACAAGCCAAACATGCTTGTACAACAAATAAATTATCAAGCAAACAACTAAAAATTGAGGCCAGACTCGCTTTAATCACATTAAATCCTCTAACCATAAAGTATGAATAAGACACTTATAAAGTGAAGTTATTCACTCCACTATTTTTCTGAGGCTGGTTTGAAATGAACGTGTTCATGCAACAGAAGGATGTTTCACCTTTCATTTATATTGCTAGAGAATAAAAAAGTAAATTAAGAGAATGGAGCTTTTTTAATTTTTATTCCCCTCACATTTGAAACTTTTATGCTAGAAATTGTACTTTTGGTCTACAGGTAAATACTATTATTTTGATTCTTGAATTAGTTTTTTAATGTTTTATCTGCGACTGTTCATATTAAAAATCTATAGCATGCAATATAAAATTGTTTTTTGTCATAAATTAGATCGTTAAAAAGTTCATCCAGTGGTTAAAATAAACCATATATACTGATAGGGTAAAAGTACAGTTCCTATTGTAAGTTCTGACTTTCAAACGATGTTTTCTGAATTCTCTTGCAATAGCAGATTTTCAAATTCCAACATCCAAAGGTAGTATTCGTCTAATATCTGCTAAAGGAAAATATAAAGGAATTCTCTCACTACAGGGGCATAAATTGTGTCTATTTTTGCTCTAATTTCCTCTTATTACATAAGACGAGTTACAAAAGAATAATGTGAATTCTCTTGTGGAAATTGCAACTTGAAAGAGGGGTATAAAGATTTGTTCCTCCTTAAACATTCATAAATTTGGGACCTTTTTATCCTTTTATAAGTGAGTGAGAATTCTTCGAATGTGTGAGAATTCTTCGAATGGGAAATTTTTTTCCCAGCTATTTGCATTAATAACCCTACTTGGTAATTTTTTTACAATTAGTTTAGTATCTGTTAACTTAAATTACCATAAAAATACAGAGTATGAAGCATCATATTCAAGGACCATTGATCCTAAGAACCATTTTCTCCTGTTATCTTTGTGCTGAGTGATTTCACCCGAAACACTCAAGAAGCACAATTGGACCTCAACAGCCTTCTTTGCTAGCCCACTAATCCAGCCTTTAGGCTAGATTTTGGAGTTCTATTGGAGACAGTCCAAGTCTTAGCAAAACGCTAAGCCCACTAGAACTTCTATTTCCCTTCTTCTATTATTTAAAAGAAGGGAAGTAGAAGTTTCTAGTTTTCAAATTATCTTTTGTATATACGTAATAAAAAAAAAGAAATAAAAGTTGTTGCATTTAACTCATCACCTGGACGTTGTATCTTAAAATAATCATTAAGACACAAATTAGACATTTTTCTCTATCACTCAAAACTTAAATATTTTCTCGCGTATTGTTGGAAGCTTTTTCAAGAGAAATGATGTTGATCTTGTTTCTTCTTTGTTAGAAGTGCTTTCAATATCTTAAGAAGCTTTTATTATCTCAGCCAAATATCTTTTAAAATTGTTTTTATCCTTCAGAAGTGAAAATTTGGGTTTGAAAAATGATACCAAAACACCAGCAGAGTAGGATTTTATCTAGACTAGTCATTTCCGTTCAAATAATTGATCCTTGCCGTAACAAACATCACTATTTCATTCCTATCTGAGAGGTACTATGAAAAATTAATTAAAATTGCATAAATATAACATCTTTTGTCCTCTAAAAAACCATCATTTTTTACAAACTTTATTAGCATCTTTTTTTTTTCATTTGGTGTGAAGACACCCATGAAATTTTAAACAAATGTTATCATTTAAAAATTACTTTTTATAAGTGTCATACAAGTTTAAATGTAACACAAATTAAACATTTGATATAAGTGCTATTATATCATAACTCTTTTTAAGTGTGGTATATAAACACATTTTTTATAGCATAACATGTAATTTGTTCTACAAGGCCCAAGCCCAATCCATTTCATGTTATATGACCCAATGGTCTAGTATAGAATAGAATTGATAAGGAGAGTATCACCTCTAGAATAGAATTGAGAGTTACCACCAAATCTTTTTTCCTTGGACAGACATCATTCATAGACTTTAAAATACCAAAATTATTCTCCAACTTCAAAATACCAAAATTATCCTTAAAGTTACCCTACCACTCATCTTATCATTCGATGCAACTGTCTCCATTGTAACTGGCCCTATCGTCTATGTACCAGAGTCGGCGAACCACCTATTAATCATTCTTCACTCACCAACAGGAAACTCGTGAAGAAAATCTAGTCGAGGACTTGACTACAAGTCATCGCCGTAGTGCGTGTGAGAGAGAGAGAGACAGAGTTGATGTCAGTCTTGATAATGCTGAAACCACGAATTGGCGGCGAGAATGATAAGATCATATGTCGAAGGCAAGAATGCAAGATCGGGGATCGGTGCCTAAGACCATGGATCAACCGCAAGTCATCGTCGCAATGTGTGTGTGTGAAATATCCTACTACTACAGATAAATGGCTAGAGCAAAAGAGTTAAAACAACAGTATGAATAGAATTCTAAATTAATGAAGTGACATTGGACCTGATTGACTGTGGACTTTTGGTCAAACTGTCTTTTTACTGCAAACAAATGTATGAATCAAAGAACTGAAAAAAAAAAAAGTGATGTAAATATAATTGAGGATGAAAGAAATGATATTGGGCCTAATTGACTTTGGAGGCAAGTTGTGCTTTTGGATCTTAAGACCAAAGAATGTGAATGGTTCAAGTACTTTACATCACTTAAGAGTTTGAATCTGTCAGAAATTACAGGTGAATGGGTTGCGAAGGAAACTGAACTTTTGGCCCAATTCCCACACACACAAACAACCCAATCATCTTAGAACAGGATAGTTGGCCCATAAAAACCATGTAATATTTTGTATGTTTCATTCCTCTATTTAAGATCAACTCTGGTAATGGAAATTTAGTATTAGGCAATCTCTTTCTGTTCGTTCATTTTCCTTCCTGTAGACCATCAAAAGTGGTCTCCTGAGGAAGCCCACATGAAGGCGCCTCTTATTGAGGGAGCTTTTTTTGACCGCATTCAAAATTTCAAACCACTCGAGCGAGTACTTCTCCCTTCGGAGGCCCTCTTCACTCGCACTACACCTCCATCAGATGCTGCTTTTGTAGCTCATGCACCTTACAGTGCATGTTCCTCAGCCTAACAAACATCTCCACACCACTCTTGACCCAAGCCTTGTCCACAATACGGTTATAAATCCTCCATCATGTAAAAGTCTTCGCCCTTTATCGAGTTGGAATCGCAACTGAGTGTCGCCCTCAGAATCGCCTTTCTTGGGGTCACTTGGGTCTTGAACCATCTAAAAGATAACCACTAACAACCATCCTTTACAAAATAGTCTCGTCATTTCGCAACTCGGCTAGAATTCTAAGGCTTCATGCATGATCAAGAGAATGGAGACAATCAATATCATATCAGAACAGGGGGGACTCCCGATGAAGTTGAACCCACGCTCTCGACTCGTGAATGCACTTTGTCAGCTCAAGCATCACAAACTCCAAGACTAGCTCAAACATATCAATAAACTCCAAGCCTTTGTCACTCCCTCTGACACTCAAGGGGATGAGCAAGTGGCTTTATAAAAGGAGGATCAAGTGCATCTCTCGCACCAAACAACCATCATCTCAAAACCCTACTTAATCCTCTCACCCTTCTCGATTTGGTAAAGAGAATTTCAGCTGAGATGTGAACTACTACTAGATTAGCATTTCCAAATTTCTAATTTGCTTAACAGTAGTAAAGAGGCAAAAACATTTGACCCGATATTCAGTGATAACAAGACCCAATCTCGGAATAATCAAAGGAACCCTGCCTGCATGGAGATTGAAGATTCCCTTTTATCTTTTCTATGTAAAATAGGTTTTTATTTAATAATTCATATGTTACAATAGCGTTAAAAGCCTGCAACCACTGCACTAGAGACTTGAAATAATAAAGTAAATGGTTATACAATCCCTAATGTGATTTTTGTATCTTTTATTTTAATTTATTTTCGTATATCAATTTTCAATTTCCTGATTAAACCGTCAATTTTCAAAACCAATCTTCTCTTTTCTTTTTTTTTAATAACTCTAATAGGTTTTAATAACTCTAATAGGTTAACGGTGAAAGCTATTAGTAAAAGCTATTAATAAGAATTATTTTTGCCCTAATATATAAAAATTTTACACTATAATAAATTTTTTTTTATTTTAATATATAAAAATTTTACACTATTTATAATTAAATTTATATTTTAAACCACCATTAACCAAACACTTAACCGAACAACCTTTAAGAACCAATTTTAAATACATCAGCTTCAACTTGCTACTTTTTTAATAAGTCTAAGAACCAATTTAAATTTACCACAGCTTTTTTATAACTTTAGAACCCATTTTGTCTCTTTTTTTTTTTTCTAAAATTAACTACTTAACTATTAAATTTGTCTATTAATGTCAAAATCAAAAACTAACAAATCCTAAATAAAAAATTAAAGGCCAATGTTATACGTCACGCTCCACATATTATACGTCACGCTCACGCTGTGAACGCACAGCCAACCAGCATTTAGTTCGATTAAATTATAGCAAACGACAAACTGCTCCACATTTCAATATCAAAACGTCGAATTCGCCGTTTAATTATAACTTTACGACATTTGACTTTAACGAAAAACCCAGTCGGCCTTTTTTCCGGTGGAATAACATCTAATCTCCAAAATTTGACGAAAACAAGGAACCAGTGAAGTCACCCACAAGGTTGTAAACGTCCGCAAATCCTTAAATACAAACCGATTGATAAGGGGGCAAATTTGATTTAGCTTGGAAATTAAAATCTTAAAATATTAGTATGCTGAATTGAAACATTCATATGACCGAAGTGAAAAGCCATTTAAGAATTTTTTCTTGGGTTAAAACGAAACCATTAATTCGTAATCCATGAGAACAAAAGCAAACAATAAAAAGATCTATTTTCATCGCAGTAATACAGGAGAACCATCGATCAAAAATAGAGAGCACCAAACACAGAACAGAACCATATCAAAACGCATAAAAACCCCCCGATCTAAAGACCTTCTTCAAACCCTCATTTCCTCTCTAGTTCCTCCAGTTTCCTTCCGGAGCACCACCGCCTCGGCTCGAGTAACGAGATCCCCCATCTCCATAGCCACCGCCTCCACGGTTGTACCCACCACCGCCATAACCGCCGCCGCCGCCGCCATAACCACCGCCTCCACGGTTGTAGCCGCCGCCGCCGCCCTCGCGACGGCCACCTCCATAACCACCACCGCCGCCGCTGCCGCGGTAGCCTCCGCCACCGCCACCGCCACCTCCGCGAGACTGAGCCTCGTTGACGGTGATGTTACGGCCGTCGAGATTCTGGCCGTTCATTCCTTCGATGGCGTCTCTCATGGCCTTCTCGTTGCTGAAGGTCACGAATCCGAAGCCCCTGGACCTACCAGTCTCGCGATCGTTAATGATCTGTAACGAAAAACAAGAAAATCGAAGAAAAAAGGGTCAGATCTGAACAAAATCGAAAGAAACGATATCAAAAAGATAAAAATTTAAATTACAAAAAAAATAAACCGATCGGATCTTCGTCTTTAAAGAAAGATGAAGATGGACGTACCGATTTAGGGGATTTGCGTGAAAAATAAGTATCATTATAGTAACAGAGAGAGACAATAGTAACAGAAAACACAGAGCAGATGGAAGAGAGCACAGATCAGATGGGTTCGACAAAGCCGAAACGGGTCAGATCCGATCTCTGCAACAAACGGACCTTCGATTCAACGATCTCGCCGAATTGGGAGAAGGCGTTCTCCAGCGACTGGCTGTCGGTGGCCCAGGCGAGCCCGCCGACAAAGCACCTGTACTCTACTTCTGCGGTACCCATAATTTAGAGAGAGAGAAAAACCCTAGAGAGAGAGAGAGAGAGAGCGGAGGATTTTTATGGAGACAAATCCGCCTGCGAAAAAAGGAGAGAGCACGAGGAACAACGCTTTACCCTCAAGGCTGGTTATATAGAGGGGTGGATCTCAACTAGGGTTCATTCTAAACCCTACGCGCCTTCGCCTAACTATGGTTAATTTTGGTGCGCTGAATGCGATGCCGTGTTTGGCTGCCGATTTTGGTCCATCAATGTTCGGTTTCGTCCCAAATATAAAAAAAAAAAAATTAATAAATTAAGAAAATGATAGTAAAAAGAATTTTTTCAAAATTAATTGTAGTAAATGATATGTTTTGAAAATATTTATTGTAAATAATAATTTTATAGTGTGAATAATTTATTTACCTTTATAGTTACATTCTAAATAATTTACAAGG
Source organism: Artocarpus hirsutus (assembly GCA_946598075.1). Classification (NCBI taxonomy): domain Eukaryota; kingdom Viridiplantae; phylum Streptophyta; class Magnoliopsida; order Rosales; family Moraceae; genus Artocarpus; species Artocarpus hirsutus. The sequence continues at coordinate 6,367 of CAMOHE010038340.1, read as the reverse complement.
TAAATAGATGTAAGATGTAAATAATTTATTAACATCCTTACTCATAGTGTAAATAATTCTTGTTTATATAGTAAATAAATTATTTAAATCATAAATCTACTATCTGCCATAAATATTTTTAAAACTCGCTATTTACATTAAAAAGTTTCAAAAATCTATCATTTTTCTCATTCTTCCAATTAATTATGGTTTTGCATTTTTAAACTTATTTTTTAATCCTCGCATCAAAATCTATTTTGATCTGTAACTTTTAAAATGTTTCGAAGTGAACCACCCTTTCTTTTCAGCAAATTCTTCAAATTAATCACTTTATCCGTTTGACTCTTAAAATATCAATGACGAATAAACAAGTTCCTTCTTAATAGTGGTGTTCTGACATATAAAATTATAATTTTTTTTTGGGTAGATAAGACCTCCAACAAGAAGAGAATAATTTATTAAAAATAGCTAAAAGAGGCTAAGGTATAGTGAAAGATCCAAGGACCAAGAACGAGGCTCATAAGAAGACACAAGGAACCTACTTGAGAATTCATGGTTCGAGTGACGAAGCTAAATGAATTCCTACCCCTAGACAGAGCTAAACTCCTACTAAAAGTGATTTTAACGACCATAGCAAAGAGTTATACCTTAAACCAAACCCAACTCAAGACAACACCCAACAAACTAAGTGACGTAAGGACGCCATCCTCAAATCTCGACACAACTTGCAACGGCACAAAAACAACAAACACAACCTACAAGACTAGTGGGGAAACCACAGTCTTTATTACAACAAACCCAAAGTATAAAACAACACAAAACACAAAATCAAAACGAAGTCTCCACTTCAAACCATAACTTCGAGGTCCTTCAAATTTAGTCGTTCCAAAAGCATCAGCCATCAATCTCTAGCCACCTGCCCGCCAAAGAGAACCCATGGCCCCTTTATGGCCACCTACACAACCAGTTTATACTCACCGCTGCTCGTCCTCCCTTGGCAGCACAAAACACAACAGACCCAAGCTACGGAGCTGAATCCTTTAGCTGCTTGACCTAGTCCAATTCCAGAGGAGGTTTGAACCTCCCACACCTGTGAAGCCTGATGACGGCAACTTTCTCCCTAGTATCGAACACAAACGACGACAGTGTTCTTTCCTTTTCTAACTCCATGTCCTTCCTCCAACCTAGGCCACGCTCCACTCCCCTAGCAACACAAACCTTGGCACCATGTAGATCAGCCGGAGATAACCCTCTGGATGAGGAATAGGGGCTACTAGATCGACGACGCGTCAGACTGTCAGCCCAAAAACTCTATCTCTCTTTCTTCTTTTTCTCATTCTCTCTCTCTAAAATGGGTCTTTTTTGTTACTTAATTATTACTAGTTTTAGTATGTAAAATTACAAAGTTAACTTTTAGTAAATCATACAAAATTATCGCATGTTTTTTCGTCAAGATTTTAATAATTGAATGTAAAAAAGGACTAATTTAATATATTCATAAAATGAGACTCATCCCAAAATATTTTGAAAAATAACGACTATGATGGGATGTGATTAATAGTTCATGAACTAAAATGGGATTTAACCCCTTTTCTTTAATTGTTGAATTCTTGGGTAGGTTGTTATTGTTAACGTGTTTCTTTTTTGAAGTAAAATTGTAAATATTTTTTAATCATTTTTGTTTAGAGGGAATAATATCATCCACTAATACATTTATGATTTCTCTTGTTTCTTATATGCATGGTGCTTTAAAATTAAGCCTTTATCAATTAGAAATTGCTCTGTTTTCTTAATTTTATTTCTAAATTTACACATTAATAAGATAAAACTTAGAAATTTCTCAAGATTTTTTCCAAAAAAAAAAAAAAGAATTATGACTTTAAAGGTTAGACTTTACCACTAAAGTCAAACATATGATATATTACTATATAATGGATTGTTTTTAATTTCTTATATGGTATGGTGTTTAAAATGGGATTTTATTAACAAAAATCTCACCATGGAAGTTCTAAAAAATTATTATATTTATAATATAGTAAAAAAACTTAATAATTTTTAGCAAGATTTCTAAAAAAATAATAATAATAATGAATGCATTATGAATTTTTAGAGTCAGATTTTATCACGAAAGTCTAGAAATAAAAAATGTCACAAGAGTTGACATTTGACTTTATCAGTGTTTACCAGAAAATCAGTCATGAATTATAGAAGGTGCTAAAAAAATATAAATCCATTTCTCAAAAAGCAAAATAACGTTCATATGCATAAACTAAATTCCTCTCTCAAGGCAAAATAGCGTTCAAGTGCATCATAAACTTGGGGAAACGTTTCCCTTGGGCTAGGATAGAGTGTTCCTTCCGCATCTGGAATATCAAGCCAGGTTGGGGATAACCCTGCCCTGCTTAGTGGCTACCAAACACGTTGAAATCCATGAGCTGGGGCAAGTGGTGGAACTCTACGCTAGTTGACGAATACAGTGGTCGACGCGTGGTGCCGTTTGGCCCATTAGTCACGTGGCGCTGATAGAGAAGATAAAAGATATTTTACAAACAACCTCCAAAATATCTCGCAGTGGAAAACACGATAGTGCCCCTTCGTCTTATGCGGAATTGCCCTCAAGTCAATGCATTGTTTGAGTTCTAACTTACTGATACTCTTATATGCAACAGTAATAATTTATTACAGTATAAAACCTTCACATGTTATAATATTTAAGTTTTAACTTATTTTTAAAACTAAAGAAAGTAAGCCAATAACCTCAACTAATTATATTTTTTTTTTTTCGGAAACACATTCATTAACCTCTACTTTAAACATTTTCATTTTATAATTGAGGGAAAATTATGACAGTATTTCTGAATTTATTTAAAATAGCGCAAACATGCCTTAAGTTTTTTTTTAAGTAATATTTTAACTCGTAAAGAACTATCCATTTAATTTTTTTAAGGAAGAAATAAACATATTTTGACTTGTCAAATTGTTAAAACCCAGTCATGAATAACCTTAATAATTAGAAATTAATTAGCAATTAAGTATCATTTGAACATCTTGTATTTGAGAAATTAATCAAAAAATACTTTAAACTAAAAATATTTTAAAAACTAAATGTAAAAAATAAATAAAGTCTCTCTCACACTCCTCAATTCACCAGTCTACTAAGTCAAACGTACTCCTACTCATAGTCGATTTGCTACGACATCTAATCTTGCTTTTCTACTTTCTAAATTTTTTTTCTAGTTTCAAGTTTTTTTTTTTTTTTTTCATTAGATAACCCCGCCCAATTTTTGTTTTTTATTTAAGGGAAAACTTGATCTTTTATTAAATATTTGCTAAATCAGCTTGTACAAATCAATTGATAAATCTTGGACAAAGGTCTAGCCAGAGCATATCAACAGAGTTTGAAAAAACATAAGACACAAACATATAGGCAACAGTATTCCCGAATCGGGAAGTTGTAGCAAAGAGAACCACATGAAGCTAAAGACAAAAAATGTTCAATATCACCGATGATATTTGTGTATGGTGATTTAGAGATGAGCCCTTTAAATACGTGACCTACGTTAGCAGAGTATGACTCGATAACCCAAACTGAACGCCATGAGCAATTGCTAAAACACACCTTCTCTCCGCATAACATTCTCGAAGAAAGGGGGAAACGTCCTGGGATTCTTTTTGCTGCAGCCAGGAGGACAATACCCTCCTCATTCTGAAAATTAAGGCCAACAATACGGATTATGGCATAATAACATACACAAATTTAGCACGTTTTTTATGGATTAAGGTTAAAACAAATTAATCACGGTCCATTTTAATGTCTACACAAAATTGATCCGTCCAAAAATGAATTATGTTTTGATCAACCTACGTGACACTAAAATGATTAGCCTAACCCGTAATTAATTATTTAAATATTTTTAAAATATATTCCCCTATTATAAAATATATCCATAAAACAAAATCTTAACTCACTTATAGGGTGCTTAGAAGGGTGGTGGGAACCACTTTTACTGAGAGCTTTATATTGTAGCAATTTTTTTTTGTTACTGTAGCATGCGAGAGCTTCACATTGTTTATAACTGAGTTTGTAGTAGAAACCACGCGGTGGAAATCATTACCAAACATATGGTTAATCTTAGACCAAACTTCAAACTAAATTCATTTTTAACTTTTGAACAATAAAAAGATAATTTTAATTTGATCACTTGAGACTTTTTTATTTTGTTGTACTTGTTGTTTTATTAAGTGAATTATAACGTTAGCCCCCAACCTTTCACGAAAAATAAACATTTAAAGGATGTTTAAAATAATGGTGAGAATCAGTGCTTAACACTATTTTTATTATAGTATATGAGAGCTTTATATTGTAGTAATTTTTTTATTATTACTATAACATGTGAAAGTTTTATACTGTTTATAACTGAGTTTCACAGTTTTCACCTCTCAATCAAACATAAGGTTAGCCTCTAACCTTTTTTTTTTTTCGTTGCTTAAATGACTAACTTTTTTTTAGTTGTTGACGGATAATTTTATATCAATTGTAATTTTTAATTAAAATTACTAAATTATTTTTTAAAATAATAGATAGATTAAAAATTAATAAAAATTAAAACAGACTTTATTAAAAAATCTAAAAAAATAAAACAAATTACAAAAAATAAGATTTTCCAACTTCTTCTTTCTAGGATCTTATTACGAAAAACAAAACCCAGTTTATTAAACAATCTAAAAAACAAAACAAATAACAAAACAAATCCAAATCTTCTTCTTCGTCAGATCTGTCTATGGCCGCTTATCCCCTACTTTCTCCAGCTTCCTATTTGCATCAACCAAATCCAAATCAAATCCCTAACTTCCAAAACTGAAGACAAAATCGCCATGAAAATGAAGATCTTATTCGTCGTCATCCTTATCTCCATAGCTTTAATCTCACTCTGCTCTGCCATCGAAGATGAGGATTTCGTGAAGTTGGTGGCATCTTAGTCGCCTGATCGTGGGTTTGATCATCAGATTTAGAGCTTTCAAACTTATCACCTGTACAAATTATGAGCCAAGTTCAATACTTATGAGTCCAGATTGGAAAGATTACATGACATAGAAAGTAAAATTTAAGCATGAAATTAAAAGGAACAAAAAAAGGAAAATTTATTTAACAAACTCAGAAGTTATACATGCCTTCTTCAATTTCTTTTGATTTGGATCTCTCCAACAACCACCTCTCTGACTTGATCCTGCGATAGATCGTCAACTGTAAGCTCCTAAACACGCTCATTCCGTTTCTCCGATTTGATCCCTTACGAGCTCGGACGGCTAGAGAGGCTCATGACTTTCTCGGTCACGAACAACGATCTCACCGGAACGGTACCATCCGATTTGGCCGGCTTCGAAAAGGATGGTTTTGATAAGAGGTTGAGGGGGTCGTCGGTGAGTCAGGGTTTTGTGGGGGGGTCGTCGATTCGTCAATGGAGCTCGACACGATCATGGGGATCTTGGGCCAGTCGTCTGACGAGGAGGAGCTTCAGAAGATGAAGGGAAGGGGGACAGATTGGGGATGGGGATGTCGGAGGGAGGGGTAATTGGAGCAGAGACATGAGATTTTTGTGTTTTTGAGTTGTGGAAAGCAGATCTGATTTTTTAGAGATGACATTTTTTTGGACATTTAAAAAAATATATGATTTTTTTGAATATATATATTGTTGCTTATTGTTATGTTTTAATTTTAATTTCTTTAACATATATTAGATATTTTATTAAAATATTCTTACTAAAGAGGTGCATGGTTTGTGACCTATTTTTAGCGGACATTTACTAAATTGGTTCTTCAGCAATAAAAATAAAGGGCTAGGATTAGGTGAGCAACAAAAAAAAGGTTAAGGACTAATGCTTATTTTTATGAAAGGTTAGAGAGTATTGAAGCAATTTACCCTATTTTATTAGACTTGTTATTTTGTTGGATGTTTTTAAAAGTTTTAGGATTTTTTTTATTATTATAGTATGAAACTCATTTGATTTTAAAAAAATTTGTTTTATATTTGTTTTTATATTATATTAGTCTAAATTCAAAGCTAAGGGTTACTGAGGGTTACTGCGGGCTATTTACAGGTTGGGTTATTAACGTTTTATAGATTGCATAAAGAAAAAGTTAGTACAGATTGTATTTGTCTCAACCTGTGTCAGAATAGATCGTGTTAGTATTGAGGTTTCTTAATCTATTTGTGTCACAATTTGGGTTAATGATGCTGGTTTATGTAAAAATTGACATTCAACCTAACCCGAATCCGACCCACCGATACAAATTGCCATCCCTACTAAACAACAAGACCAACTCCGATGAAGTCCACATCACGCTTCACAGCGGCATGAACATTGATTTTAACTTGACCACAGGCCG
>CAMOHE010038335.1:17859-30995 GCA_946598075.1 Artocarpus hirsutus | reverse complement strand
TTTAGAGTGAATGTTTACAAGTGAAAAAGATTAATTGTTACAAGTTATTAATTTACATGGTTACTGCTCTTACAGCTTAAAATTGCCGTTTTAAGTGGAAATTGATCAAGAGTAATAATTGCTGTCAAATTTGTGAAAAGTCTTGTTCAGTATAACATTCCCTTGACCGGCTGACATTCTATTCTAAGATGGTGTGGATTCACATTCACTCTTACCATTTTCATGTTTTTATCAATAAGCTGTTTGAAAAATAAGTTAGAACTAAAAGTGTGTACTTAAAACACATTAGTAATGAAATTTTATGAAAAAAAAACACTAAATAAAAATTAGTTAGAACTACAATCCAAGCACACTATAATTTATTCAGCATATTACTGGCACCAAAAAGTTTTTGCATGTAGACACAAATTCTAAAGCTATACCAATAAGTAAAGGTCGTCTCTAGAGCGTATTGTAACAACTCTAATGCATAGATCCCATCAGATTTCTATAGTTAAGCAGGCTTCGTTGAGAGTAGTATTAGGACGGATGACCTATTATAAATCCCTTAATTGCTAAATATTGTTGATAATACTTGCAAGAGTTTACTTAAGTCTTAATTAATTAGCTTGAAAGGCTAGTGGTGATATAATATGATATTCCAAACAATTAGAGTACAATAATTAATTCAGCCTAATCCGGACCTCAGATCATGCACCTTAATGGTCCTCCTTATTAAATTCTGTTTTCAACAAAGTGTTCTTCCTAAGCACAAAACTTACCAGCACCTATTTTGTTCAAAATGTCGGGACCTAAAAGTTTCGTATCTATAAAAACCCCAAAATCGACCCATAAAGGGTATTTGAGCGTAAATAGTGCAATAGAATTTATTATCTAAAAACCATAAATAAAACTAGACTAAACATGCTTAATCTTACACAACTATAAACAGTCACATCATAAACTTACAACACCACAGCACATACATGCGTAAACTCTTATACCTTAACCATCAACAACCATAAACTAACTCAACTTAAAATAAAAGGGAAAAAGTTTAATGTTTGACCCTTGTAGAACACCCTTGCATGCTCCTCCTAATCCTCGTCCTTCTATTTATTTTGGGTGGATTTTTAGTGAGTGTAAGAGTGGGGAATTTTGAGAGAGAGGGCGCTGGAAAGAACCAGTTTTCTGTGGAAAAATGGGAGAAGAAATGGCAAAAATGAGCCTTAGATGTGAGTGGTTCTATTTATAGACTTACATACTAATCTCTCTTATTCATGTACCTGATTGGTCAAAACTGGACCTAGCTTTTCATTGTTCATGGGTTAATTCTTGTTTCTTTGTCCCTTAACTTTATTCGCAAGTTTTCATAAATTAGGTATTTTTTTACTAGCAAGCGAAACTAGATGGCTGACAGGAAAATTTCATTTCCCGATAGGTCCTCTAATCTCATTTGATCGTAGTCCAAAACTAATCTCCTAATTTTTTGGCAACGAGACTTTTAATAAAATTGGACTACCATAAATGTTAAAACTATTTCTTGACAAAAAAAAGCCTATCATGACTTTTTCAGCACTAATGTTGGAATGACATTAGTTATTAATAGTATCAATTCCTGAGTTTGAATAGCATTTCTTTTACTGAAAATGCTACTCACATGAACGATTTATTGGCAACTAAAGACATTTTGTTTGTTAGAGTATTTCTCTAAACACTACTAACACTATATTGTACTTTAAGTCTTATATAGAGAATTTTCAAGTTAATATACGTTTTGAATTTTCCTAAGACTTAAATCACGATGTAAAATCATGAACCAAATTATTTTGCTTAGAAGAATTATAAAAACTTAACTTTAATATTTAAGATAGAATTTAGAATTATATATTCATTTCTTAAATCCTCTAATTATAAAACATAACATGGAATTTTTCATGAAAATTCTTGATTCAAATATTTAAATTTTAACATTAAATTTAAGGGTTTTCTTAATCATCACACTAGTGAACAAGTTCGTAACACTTGTAACACTAGTTCCTTGATTCATTAATATGAAATTCTCTAAATTAGATGAGAGTTAATTAATATCTTTTAACTACGTTAGAGTGTTTACCTATACATGGCTAATGTAGTACTATACTTGGAGTTCTTATCTATTGAATTTTATGTTTCTTGCTATAAACTCTCTTCATCTTGATTTCAAGATAGAAAGTTTTCTGATTAGACACTGATTTCTAATAGTTTCTCATAACACGTAGCTATACTATATATATCGAATTTACTCTAATTATAGAATTATGAAATTTAAGCTAAAATTTCACGAATCTTGAAGTATAATAAGCGTATAGGTTTTTCAAGAAAACACTTAATTGAAATATTTTAATTCTTTTAAATACAATCAATCGAGTGTGTTGAGATGTTGGGTTCCTTGGCCGGAGCTTGGCGGGTACCTCTAACGTATTGCCGAGAGGGCCCTTGCTTGGGGAGAGGCCCAGCTCAGAGTTGCCTCCCGCGAAGAGAGCGCGTCCCCTAAGAGCCGAACCCGTATCATCTTGAATAAGAGGATTTTAACCAATCCATCCAAGTGGATGGATTGGTACCCAGGGGTCACCCTAAAACCCTCTTATTCAAGAAGATACGGGTTCGACTCCTAGGGGACACGCTCCCTTCTCGGGAGGCAAATTCGAGCTAAGCCTCTCCCCGAGCAGGGGCCCTTTCGACAATACTTTCGAGGCATCTACCAGGCTCCAGCCGGGGAACCCAACACCTCAACAGAGTGTTTAACTATTATTTAAATATTTGAATTCTTTCAGATATAACCAATCGAGCACTTAAATATTAGAACGAAATTTTGGGACTGTTAAGAATGTATTGACTTTTCTCAAGTCACTCATTTTCTTAAACTTTCATGCTCTTTCATAATCCTTCATTATCTAGATCAACCATTAAGACTTTTAGCTAAAAGTTTCGTAGTTATTCCTAAACTTGCCCAACATGCATAGTATGAGTGAACTTGTCATATTATTGTCATTCCCGACAATCTAATAGGAACTTGCTTTTATGGTTTCAAATTCTTACTTTCTTATTAACTTAATGGCACAGTTATGAAAAAATCTTGAATCAATTATTCTTATTAATTATTAGATTTTTTTTCAATACTACATGCCTCTATCCTCTTTCTCGCCACAATAGATTTGGGGTTGAGCAATAGACGACAATGATGATGAGCAATGAGACAACGACGAGAATAATCAAAATCACCAGTAATAAGCAGACTCAGATGTGACAATGACAATAATGAGTAAACTTGGATGCGATGACAACAATGATGGGGAAACTCAGACATGAAAACGACGACGGGCAACAGATCTCGTCCTCCATGTTGTCTTCTTCTTTCTAGTTGGCACAAGGCAATGTTCAACCCAACAAAGCTCTCTAGCCTAGTGTAACGGACAAAAAGTCCCACATCGGCTAGGTAGAGGACCGAAGAGCAGTACTTAAGTCCTGGGCTGCCTACCTCTCAATAAGAGCTCTTTTGGGACACGACAAGTGGTATCAGAGTAGGGAACTACCTGCTTGGAGTGTGGACTCTCCACGATCCAATGGGACCCTCAGGGGAGCCGATCCGTGACGGGGGCATCACGCGATTGGGTGGAGGAGAGTGTAACACACAAAAAGTCCCACATCGGCTAGGTAGAGGACCGAAGAGCAGTACTTAAGTCTTGGGCTGCCCACCTCTCAACAAGAGCTCTTTTGGGACGTGACACTAGGCTCACAAAAAAGTTCCCTCGTGGAAGAAGACCAAGCTCCATTGCCGATCTTCCCTCGGGACAATCAAGACAAAAAGATGGAGAGAGAGAGAGGGAGAAGATGAGGGAGAAAGAGAGTTGCAGAGACAAAAAGGAGAAAGATGAAAAGAGATAGATGGAGAAATAAGGGAGAGTAAAAAAAAAGAAGAGAGAGAAAGAGGAGAAAAACCTTAGGTTAAATTGAGGGTATTTTAGTCTATATATTTGTTCAATTTAACATCTATATCAATAGATGACATTTTCTAATATCATAAATAATACTTGATATTTGCTACAAATAATTTAAAAAACATTTTCTTAAAATTTTTCAATAACATGAAAGATAAATTTAGTTGATTTCCATTTAACCATAGTTTCAAAAAAATCAATAGCATAACATAAATATTGAAATTTAAATCTTATTTTAAATGAATAATTCCACTTTAGTAATTATTTAAATAAAATATTTATGATTCAAATATCTAAACTCAGTCCTACTATTATTCTAATTAATTATTTAAATTTCATTTTCAAATATTTAATGTTTCAAAACATAATAGGATTGAATCTCAATTATACACAAGTATAATTATAGAGATTTAATATAAAAGGAGTAGTTTGTTCGAAGTAAAGATACGTTTACTTAATAGGAATAAGGGGATTAAATTTTATATTTAAAATTCTGATGTTTAATTTTGCATTTGGGAATTAAATAAGATGGGTCTTATCTACAAAAAAAGGAATTAAGTTTAATGTCGAAGAACTTATCTCCCACCTCCTACCTACGAATTTAATTCCTTCACCCAAAAAAAAAGGAACTAATAGATTTATTAACTTAGTGTATCCTTACTTTGGCTTAATTATTTACTTCACATAAGTGTAATTTTGTAACCATACTTAATTATATTTCAATTCCTTCTTATTCATTAGCAAAGTAAACAACACAATAGTTTTTTCGATTGAATTGAGTTATATTGTATGTCGATGGCTCGTTTCTCTTTTATTGTGAATGGAGGAGTAGTAGGGGAGATTGGTTTGATGAGAGGACTTCGTCAAGGGTGTCCTCTTTCTCCTTATCTGTTCCTTTTGTGTGTGGATGACTTCTCAGCTTTGTTACGAAAGGCTAAGGCTGATGGTGGATTAAACGGCACTACTATAGACTGAAGGTTAAACTGTCGTCTAAAGATATGACTTCAATTAGCCAAACTGTCGTCTAATCTACAGTCGTAATATATGGGATATATTAGACATTGTTTTTAATTGTCATCTAATATGCAAGTGCAATACTAGAAAGACACATTAGACTACCGTTTTTATTAAAACTGTCGTCTAATGTGCCACATATAATGATAGTTTTTGTAAAAACTGTCGTTAAAAGCCTTGAAAATTTAAAACATTTATATATGTTTTTGCCGAAACAATTTACTCTCCAATAATAATTTTAATTGTTATTCACAAATTTACGTCCCGTTCTTTAATAAACTTGATTGTATCCAACATACAAAAAATACATAACAATTTTCAAAAATGTACATAATAAACATCTATATAACCCAAATATTTCAAGCATCATATGCAAAGTTTATCCACAAAATATAACAACAACAACAACAAAAATACTTAACCAAACATAAAGGAAAACTCAAAAATTGAAAAAAAAAACATTAATTCAAAGGAAAGAAATTTTAAAAGATTCCAAATGTACCTAAATCTTGGTGTTCAAGATGGAGGTGGAGGCGGCAACAGTGGCGACAATAATGGTTTAATAGTGATTCACATCCTCGGAGATGAGGGTTGAGGGGATGAAGAGCAGAAGAGATGAAACAGAGAGTGAAAAAATAGAAGGAATTTAGAGAAAAAGTTAGAAGGTGAGGAAGAAATAGTAGAAAGAACGAGATAAAGAGACATTAGAGAAATAATGAGGGATATCAGAGAAAAATTTAGAGTTTGCAAATTTAATTGAATGGAATGAAAAAAAAATTAGTAAATGGAAGAAAAAATTAGTAAATGGAAGAGAGTGTTCAAAATTTAAGAAAGAAATAAGAAACTTTAAAAATTTTTGGTAAAGGATTAAGTGGAAAAATGTCAGCTTTTTTTTTTTTCTTTTGAGAATCATTGATATTAGACAACGGTTTTGTGAAAATCGTCATCTAGTCTAGTACATTAGATAACGGTTTTTAAAAACCGTCTAATGTGCATGTAAAAATTTTCAAAAAACAAGAATTTGTCTTGTGTTTTTTTAATACATAAGACGACGGCTTTATAAAACGTTATAAAATATACGTCATCTAAACTTATTTGTAGTAGTGAGGCTTCTCGATGGCGTGACGAGCCTCTAGTATTTCTCACCTTCTCTTTACAAATGACTCTATCGTATTTGGCAAGGCGGCGATTCAAGATTATGATGTTATTAAGCGAGTGTTGGAAGTCTATAGTTTGGTTTCGGATTAGGTGGTTAATTTTTCCAAGTCACTTACTTTTTTAGTCCCAATATGAGTCTGGAGTTGAAAAATGAGATCTAGAAGAGGTTGGGTCTCTGGGAGGATGCACAACAACATAGTAAGTACTTAGGACTTCCCTCATTCATGGGCAAGAACAAAAGGAATACTTTCAATGGGATAAAAGAAAGAGTGACTAAGAAGTTACAGCTATGGTGAAAAAGGGCCCTTTACACAATGAGTGTGTTTCGGTTAGCGGTTGGCTTATGTTACGATCTAAAGGCTCTCTTTGCACGATTCTAGTGGGGTAGGGGTGAAGCTGAGAGGAAGACACATTGGTTTAGGTGGAAAAAGTTGTGTGAGCCTAAGAGTGTGGACGGGCTCGGATTCCTTAACATTGGTTCTTCTAATCAGGCTCTCCCACTAAACAAGGGTGGCAGTTGATTCAGTTTCTGGAATCTTCGGTCAGCATTGTTCTCAAAGCAAAATATTTTCTTTCCTCTAGTTCTTTCATGGAGGCAGTACCAGGAAATAATATTTTTCGATTCATGGCGGAGCATTCTTTGAGGGATGGAACTACTCAAAAAAGGTATTCGGTGGCGAGTGGGTAATTGGGAGTTTTTTTCTATTTTTCACTTGTTGTGGCTGCCATGGCCCAGTTCTTTCAAACCGATAACAACACCTACAGAGGCTGTTAGAGGGTGTAGAGTTGCTGAACTTATAAGGGACAATAAATGGAACATGGAATGGTTACCACAAGTTCTAGGGCCCCTCGTTATAGAACAGGTACTCTCGCTTCCTTTGGATAACTCGAATGCCTAAGATGTATTGGTTTGGCATACCATGACAAGGGTTTGTATACTATTAAGACTGGGTATTGGTTTGCTTTTAATGAGGGTGAAGGAAGAGACGAACGGTGGTGGTCTTGGCTTTGAAGGATGAATATTCCCAATAAGATGAAAGTCTTTGCCTAGAGAGCTTTCCATGATGCTTTGCCTTATTCAGTTGGTCTTGCTTGGAGACGGGTGAAGTGTGTTCCTACTTGTTGTCGGTGTGGGGAGGTTGCGAAGACGGTCTGGCATGCTCTCTGGAGCTGTGAGGCGGTGAGAGAGATTTGAGACAGACCCTTGTTATGGGGAAAGCTGATGGCAACAAAGGCTTTCTCTTTTGAGGGATTATGTGTTTTTGCAAGCAACACATCGGACTTTGAACAATTACATGTTTTTGTTATGATTGCTTGGAGTGTATGGGAGTCCCGTATTTCAGGGATTTTTCGATAAAGATGGAAGGATGCGGAGACGGTTCTCCAGGTGGCCAGAAATGTTCTTAGGAGTTTACTAGAGTGCTATATTAGAGAACAAAAGGTTCCAAGGGAGATCAGTAGTTACAGTAGGAGATAGATTCGTACTCTTCCAGGTCGACTCAAGCTTAATGTGGATGCCTCAGTAAGGTATGGTCTCTCTATCTTTGGGAGGGCTGTCATTCGGAATAATAAGGGGGTTGTTTTAGCCTGCCTGGAGAAGATAGTTGGCTGTTTTTCCCCACATGTGGCTGTGTGTGTGGCAGGCAGGGAGGGCTGGATTTTGCTACATCATATGGAGTGGAGGTGCATATGGTGGAGGCCGATGTAGGAAATGTGGTGAAGCCCGTGAATCTTCGGTTAAACCGTAAGATGAGGTCCTCGTTATAGTAGACACTAAATGACAAATGTCTTCTCGTTCTGGCGGTATTTGTTGTAGACATATTCCCTGTCAAGGGAATACGGTCGCCTACGTATTAGCTAATTCTGCTTCTAGGAATGTGTCAAATATTATTGCTTTGGATTTTGTTCCTTTGCTTGTGTATTTTGTAGTTGTTGCTGATTTGGCAGATGAATATATCCCAGGCTTTCCTTAATTCCTTCTCAATTGAAATTTATTTCCAATATATTCTACAAAACACGCGCTAAATAGTCATATTACATTCTACTGTGTATGTAAAATTAACCTCAACCAAAGGAAACATTCACGAGAACACAGTTCAACGTTACTTTCTTTTATATAATGCTAGAGGTATTTCTTTCCTCAGCTATATCGTTATATGTTTCCACTCACCGGCCTTAACCTTTTTGTTTGTTGGAAGCCAAAAGTAGAAGTAGCAATTCCTTCAAACAAAAAAATAATAATAGTAGTATTAGTGACATTAATACGTCATTTGTTATTTTAGTTGTAATTAAAGTTTTAAAATTAAGAACTATAACATATAAGAGCTTTATATTACAGTAACTTTTTATATTTTTACTGTATCTATTGAAAGTTTTATATTGTTCTTATTTGGAACTGATGAGTACAGATAATAATAGAAGTGATGGAAATATGACAAAGTCTTCTCATTGAATATACTAGGTATTTATAAAGTTACAATTACAATTCAAATATTAAAGGAGGAAACTAGATAATGGGAAATTTAACTAGATAACAATAATATCTAAAATCCCAATATTTATGAAATTTTATATATTCGTTATACCCCGCAAGATGGAGCTCCGAGAGGAGATTCCAATCTTGTCTTTTAACGAAAGAAATCACGCACGTGTAATGGTTTGATGAGAACATCTACCAACTGATCTTCAAAAGAAACAAGAGAAACACAGAGAGCACCATTCTGAACTTGAGCAAGAATAAAGTTATAGTCAAGTGTTACATGTTTCATACTAGAATGGAAAACCAGATTAGCACAAAGATTGGTAGCACCAGCATTATCATAATAGATAACCGGTTGTTGTGGAAGAGTAACTCCAAGTTCGGTAAGAAGAGAACAAATCTAACTTAACCCGGTAGCAGTGGCAGCAATGGAACAATGTTTAGCTTCAGTAGAAGCGCATGCAATTGTTTGTTGCTTCTTGGAACTCCAAGAAATTGGTTTGCGACCAAGTTAAATAAGATAAACACTAGTAGAAGTATAGACATCCTTGTTGCCTAATCACCATCTAAAAAAGCATGGAGTGCCAAAGGAGAGTGGCGATGAAGAAGTACACCATGATCAAGAGTCGCACAAAGATAACGCAAGAGTCACTTGACTATATTCCAGTTGTCACTGGTAGGGCAATACATAAACTGAGATAGTTTATTTACTGCATAAGCAATATCAAGCTGAGTCAGCGACAAGTATTGTAAACTCCCACTAATAGTTTGGCACTCAGAATGATCAATAAGGGTAGTACCAAAATGAAGAGCTAGTGTATAAGTAGGAGAAAGAGATGTAGTAACTATTTTAGCATCTGTTATACGAGTATGACCAAGAAAATCAAGAATATACTGGTGTTGAGAGCCTTAGCATGTAGAAGAACCTCTACACCAAGAAAGTATGTCAAGGACCCTAGATCCTTGAAGGAAAATAGTGGGCAAAAAGCGTAACAAATTTCTAGGCAGTAGCTTCATCATTGCATGTGATAATAATGTCATCAATGTAAACAAGTAGATAAATCAAGATACCATCTGTGTTGAAGATAAAAGGAGAAGTGTCGGCACGGGAGTTGACAAAGCCAAAAGTGACAAGAAACTAGCACAACTCATGATACTAAGCACGTGGAGCCTGCTTTAGGCCATAAATGGCCTAGCACAACTTACAGACATGGGGATTAACACAATCAAGAAATCCTAGTGGTTGAGCCATGTAAACATCTTTAGATAACGTAACCTAGAGAAAGGCATTGTTAAAGTCCATTGTCAGAGAGAACGCCTGTGACTAACGACAATACCAAGAATAAGTGAAACAGTGGTTGGCTTGACAACAAGACTCAAAGTGTCATTATAGTCCACTCCAAGGCGTTGATGAAACCCCTTGGCCACCAAGCAAGATTTGTACCTGTCAATCGTACCATCAAGTAAATATTTAATACGAAAAATCCACTTACACCTAACAAGATTTTATGACAAGGTAAGGGATACAAGTTCCTAAGTCCTAATCCAAACAAAAGCATTATACTCCTCTGACATGGCTTGATGCCATTTGTGATCCTTGTTGGCTTGGGTGATATTGGTAGGTTTTATTTTAGTAGAGCTGGCAAGGTGGGTGCTAAGATTGAGTTTTTGGATTATAGATTTTATGGTAGGATCTAGTTACCATTTTATGGGTTGAGGAGGTTTGGGGCTCATTGGTAGAATCTAGGTGGGGTATATTGGTGTTTTCAAATTCATTTAGAGTGGCGTGGGAGGGTTTAGGAGGTGCCATGACAGTGGAGTAAGGGCGCTGAAACCTTGGGTGGTAATATTATAGTTGAGTTTTGGGCAGGCGTCGAGGTGCTAGGGAAAAAAGGCCACAGTGCTAGTTCGGCAACAAGTAAAGGGAGAGTTATGGGCAGGGTAAAGGAAAAAGAGGGCATCAAATCCGCACATGGGGGTGATACAGATGTCGAGGTAGTTGAATCGAGACATGAAGAGAGTGTAACGATGATATGAAGAGAAGATACATTAGAAACCCATTGAGACAAAGTGTCAAGTGAGGAAGAATGAGAATGAAAAATACACTCAATGAACTTGACACAATGAGACATATAGATACAATAAGAAATAGGATCAAGACATAAATAGGCACTTTATGTAAGTAAGTAGTCTAAAAAAACACAAGGGAAGGAACGAGGAGAAAGTTTATGAGGAGAGTATGGACAAGGCTATTGATAACACAAACAACCAAAGACACAAAGCTTAGAATAATTAGATAGAGATTGAAACATGAGGTGATAAGAAGATGAGAGACAAAGAGTTAGAGTAGATATCCGTTTGATAAGGTAGACAATAGTAAAAAAAGGCATAAGACCTATAAGATTAATGCCTAGAAGCATGAGAAAGTAAGGATAGACTAGTTTCAACAATGCGATGATAATGATGCTCTGAATACCCGTTATGTTCCAATGTATGTGGTGGAGAAGTGAGATGAGAAATACCATGAGAGGCAAGAAAAAAAGGATAGTGCTTAATACCCCTCCCCCATTGTCAGAATAAATAGTGACAATTTTCTTCTTGAAGTAGTTTTCAATAAGAGCTTTAAACCAAATAAAGATGTTAGACACATAGGATTTTCTATTGAGTAGGTATAACCATATGTATTTAGTGAAGTGATCAACAAAAATGACATAATATTTAAAGTCATTATCATAATGAATAGAAAAGGTCCACATATAGGGAAAAAAATATTTGGAGAGGAGAAGAGAAAACAAGGAGAGGAAATTGAAAACAGAATTGATGATTTTTATTGCATTGACAATCATTAAAATTTAAATTTAAAGACAATAGACTCAATAATTGTAAATTAAAATTGGCGATGATATGCCTAAGAATTGAAGAAGACAGATGACCTAATCTATGATGCCACTCCGACAAGGTTGTCTTGATACTAGAAAAAAGCAACTAACGGTGTAGACTTGACAGAGGAAGACGGCCACTCGTATACACCATCTTTAGTCAGACTCTGTAAATGGAGTGCCCTCGTGTGTAGATCCTTCACATAAAACAAATAGATAAGAATTCAATTGAAGCACTATTATATTGACAGAATTGAGAGATACATATGACATTCTTTTGCATAGTAGGAACACAAGACATTATCTAAAGTAAAGGTTTCAGTGGGTGCAGATAGAGATATAGAACGAGTATGGGTAATAGAAAGACTTGTGCCATTACTGATCACAATGTCGTCAAGACCATCATAAGGAGTATATAGAGAGAGATTGCCCAGGTTGGTAGTGACATGATGGGAAGCGCCACTATGGAGAAGCTAACTAGGCTAACAAGTGGGGTGGGTGGTGGCAACATTCGTGCATGGACGCCATTGGGTTGAAGGTTGTGATTGCCAAGAAAGAGATGGACGGGGAGCCGAAGTCAAAGTTGGAATCGACGACAATAAGTAGAATAAGGGGCATTATTGAACTGTGTTCCTTTGTTCACAGAACCTTTGGCAACGACCCAAATATGGTCTAGGTGGAGGACAGCCACCTTGAGGGGCGTGAGCCATATGAGCGAAGGAAGGCTATGTTTGTATGGAGCTAGAGATGTTGTTTTGTGAGTGTGAATAGGCAGAGTTAGCAATGGCTGGTAATGAAGTCGAGGGATTAGAATTTAGTTGAATAAAGAACTCTTTATTGAATAATTTTCATGAAGTTCATCAAAAGAGATTAGCGTGTCATGTCCATTAATCACATATCAATAACAGGTTGATAGTCATCATCAAGACCATCGAGAATTTTTTCAATAATATCCTCGTGATCAATGGATTTCCCAAGTGCGGCAAGTTCATCGGCTCTATTTTTAATAAATTACATATATTCAAAGATTGTTTGAGAGCCTTTGGTTGCATGCTTAATTTGCTCCTTAATTTGTTTAATATGGCTGCAAGAGGGTCGGGCATAGGTGCTGGCAAGAACATTCCACGCATCCTAGGAAGTGGTGGATTGTGTGATGAGAGGAGTGAGGGACCCAACTATCACGCCAAAAATTAATTGCTCTTGACAGAGCCATGTTTGACAAGGCGGGTTAGGGGAGGTGACATTGTTGGCGGTCATGGTGGAGGGAGGAGGAGGATAAAATCTGTCAATAAATTACATATATTCAAAGATTGTTTGAGAGCCTTTGGTTGCATGCTTAATTTGCTCCTTAATTTGTTTAATATGGCTGCAAGAGGGTCGGGCATAGGTGCTGGCAAGAACATTCCACGCATCCTAGGAAGTGGTGGATTGTGTGATGAGAGGAGTGAGGGACCCAACCATCACGCCAAAAATTAATTGCTCTTGACAGAGCCATGTTTGACAAGGCGGGTTAGGGGAGGTGACATTGTTGGCGGTCATGGTGGAGGGAGGAGGAGGATAAAATCTGTCAATAAATTTTTGAAGGACATAACCTATGAGAATAGCCTCCACCTGAAGCTTCCATAAAAGATAGTTGGTTGAAGTAAG
>CAMOHE010038335.1:0-17839 GCA_946598075.1 Artocarpus hirsutus | reverse complement strand
GTGTCATGTCCATTAATCACATATCAATAACAGGTTGATAGTCATCATCAAGACCATCGAGAATTTTTTCAATAATATCCTCGTGATCAATGGATTTCCCAAGTGCGGCAAGTTCATCGGCTCTATTTTTAATAAATTACATATATTCAAAGATTGTTTGAGAGCCTTTGGTTGCATGCTTAATTTGCTCCTTAATTTGTTTAATATGGCTGCAAGAGGGTCGGGCATAGGTGCTGGCAAGAACATTCCACGCATCCTAGGAAGTGGTGGATTGTGTGATGAGAGGAGTGAGGGACCCAACTATCACGCCAAAAATTAATTGCTCTTGACAGAGCCATGTTTGATAAGGCGGGTTAGGGGAGGTGACATTGTTGGCGGTCATGGTGGAGGGAGGAGGAGGATAAAATCTGTCAATAAATTTTTGAAGGACATAACCTATGAGAATAGCCTCCACCTGAAGCTTCCATAAAAGATAGTTGGTTGAAGTAAGTTTGATGGTGTTATTAATATAAATAATAGTCAACAGTTTTTTTGGCTCATAAGTATTGGGAATGGTAACCTAAGTATTACCGGTAGCCATTGGTGATGTGGAGGCTGCAGCTAAAGTGGGAGGAAGATGCAACGATGTAGACAGCGTGGCAGTGCACCAGAGGAAGGACACTGCAGCAAGGAAGCGGCAGTCTAGTGACGGTGAGGAGTGGCGGCAATTTGGATGTTGCTACACAACAATGGTTTTGGTTAGACTATCAAGGTGGTGGCGACTTGGAAGTAACGGCGGTGAAGTTGAAAAATTTTATAGCAACAACGGCTGTAAGCGGTAGCTTGGGAGTGGCAATGGCTGGTGCATAGCAGTGGCAAGAAAAATGTAGAGCAGCGGCAGTTGTGAGGAAAGCTAGGGGCCGTGATGTTGAGACACGACGGATGGAGGCAATGGCTCGTTGGTAGAGGACAAGAGACAAATGGAGAAGAAAAAAAACTTTTGGTCTCAAGAAGATGGCAATGATACCATACAAAGAATAATAGAATTGGAGGAAATATGACGTAACTTTCTCATTAAATATACTGGATATTTATAGAGTTACAATTACAATTCGAATAATAAAAGAGGAAACTAGATAATGGAAACTTAATTAAATAATAATAATAATAATAATAAATCTAAAATTTTAATATTTACAAAATTTCAATTAATAAATTGTATTTTATTTTATATATTCATTAATGAGTTGAAATTAAAGTGCTAAACAAGCACTAAAACCTGAAAAGAAGTCCTATTGATCAGTTGGGTGACTAGCTTGCTCCTTAATTTAGACAAAGGAACCTTAGGAAAATAAGAGGTTATTCTTTATATTTAAACAAAAAGAGAGAGAGAGAGAGAGAGAGAGAGATAATGCTTATGGAGGAGACCAACTTGTGCCATTACTTGTGCCGTATCAACCGATCCAACTTGTGGTCTTGAGTAGTTGTTGAAGCTGCAGTGACCATTCGAATAAAGCCCATACTAGATTTGGATCACTAGATAGACCTAGTCAGAACCCAGTTCTTTTTCTCCCCCCTTGTCCTTCTTATTATTAGGATTTTAAAAAAAGATACTATTATTTTAATACTTTATATTTTAAAGAAACATGAAATTGGTATCTTGTTATTTTAAAAATATCAAAATAATACCCTATAGTTTTCAAAAATATTATTTCATACCTTGACTTCATGTTTTTTGACATAAAATTTCCTTTTTATTCTTTTATTAATGAATCCAAATTAATTTTTTAAAACTATAATCGAAAATCAACACAAAAATTAAACAAACCTCATTAAAGAAAAGCATATATGTGGACTTATCTATTTTTTTAATCATTATTTGCATTTATTTCTTTTAGTTTTTACAAAATAATTTGGGGTTTATTAATAAAAAGATAAGTTGAAAATTTCACATCATAAAATACAAGCCAGGGTACCAAAATGATATTTTTAAAAACGATCATTTTGATATTTTTCAAATAACATGATACCAATGTGATGTTTATCTAAAACACAAATTACCAAAATGATAATGTCCTAACAAAAACAAAAAACAAAAAGAGAATAGTGATGCCCTCCACTGGCTCCAATCATATGTTGGACAATTTTTTAGACCCTTTTATTTTTTAGCCTTTTGACACAATTCATGTGCACATGCTTCAACTTTCGGTACGAATCTAAGCTTTGTTGGGGGTTACTTTTTTGGTGATTGTTTTTTATCGGGTTAGCAGCCGAAACTAAATAAAATAAAAATACCCATATTTATGTTTTGTGAACCTAATACCATGATAAGAATCATATATAATCTTAGGATGAGATCAGGTTACTTGTCTCAATCTCTTAGTGCAAGAATCAGTCCCCTAAAATATAAATATAAATATTATCATATACATAAAGGTAGTTTTCACTTCCCTTGGCAAAAAGAAACTGATTGATCGAGATAGATATACATATAGGTTGTAACTATCGGGAAGCAAAGTTGCCTAATTTTGTCGGTCTTGATATTAAAACTAATATGCAGCCATTTTCATTTCATTCGAGAGAATTAGAAAAGAAAAATACTAATTAAAAGTGGATTTTTTTAACTTAAAAAGGGGAGAACTCAAGCTCTTGTTAAGAATTTAAAGTGTAATTTTGTTGTTACGAGATTATTGTTTAAATTTGATTTTTATGAAAAATTTTATAAAGGTAAAAATGAGATTTTTAAGACTAAAAATTATGCCATAGTCTTAAACAAAGAAGAAATGAAATTAAAATAAGCTAGAAAACTTAATTATTATAGAATGTGTTGCAACAAATTGTAAGACAAAAATACAGTATAAGAAATATAAAGTATAGAAATCATACAGTATGAGAATAACACAGTGTAAAGATTACAGTGGTAGAGTTTTATAGTATAAGAATTATATTGATAAAGTTAAGTAGTATAGAAATTATATTACATAAAGTTAAGCAGTATAAAAATTATATTGCATAAAGTAATATAGTGAAGAAAGTAGACTGTGTAAAGCTAAGCAGTATAGGAATTATAGTGTATAGATAACTTGGAAGCTTGTGGACCATGAAACACAATATAGTAAAGAATGCTGGCAGTATAAGACATATACCAGTAATATAGAAAAAATACTGTCCGTATAAATTTAAACTGTTAAAAAAGCTTATGCCGGACGCACCTTGGTGCCACCTTTAAGGTGAACAAAAGGTCGCCTCATCACCTAATTTGCACCGATTATAGGACTCAGAGGAGTGGAGACTAAGACCGAAACTTGGTCTCCATAATTTTCATGCAAAAACATGAAAAAAGAAAAGAAAAAATTCATTTTCTTCCTCTCAAAACCAACCACCTCCCATGGAATTCCCTCAAATATTTTTCAAAGCACTAACCTCAAAATCATGCAAAGAAGCAAGAACAAGTATAGAAGATGAAGATCAAAGAATCTTCAAGGTAAGAGCTCAAGCTTTTCCTATTGTGCTTTAGGGTTTTTTGTTCATGATTTGGATGGGATTTTCATGAGTTATATTGTGGATTGTTGTCAAGGTTTTTTAGATGCTATCAAGAACCAAAAGAAAGGACTAACATCTTGGAATTGCTTAGGCAAAATTCTAGTCCTTGTAACCAAGTAAAAAGTTTATGTTTTTAACATGCACATCAAGTGTTTGATCTATGTTTATGAACTTTGATATGTTGAATGGAATTTATGCCGTGATTGGTTATGCTTTATGCTAATGATGATGAAAAGTTAAGAAAGTAGAGTTTTTGTGTTAAAAATGGAAAGATTGTTAAACTTTGTTAAAATAAAAAGTTTAACTAGTTTTCAAGAAATGATGATTTTGAGGGTCTTAGAGGCCAATTTATTTTCCAAATAAAGTCTTGGATCTGTCAAAATAGTAAGAGTAATGATTTTTATGAACAAAGTTTTGTAAAATTTTGAGTGGACTTAATTGCAAAGATTTGTAAAAGTTCAACATAATTGAAAAAAGGCCAAAAACTCCATTGTGCAATTGGAATTTCTAGAAAGTTAAAACATGAAGGTTGTTGAACTCAACAAAACTATGTAATGTCATGGATAGTTTGTCAAAATTCTGCTTGGTTGATGAGTTATGAATTTTATGAGATTTTAATCACAAAATTTCGTAAATGAAAAACATATGGAATTTTTTAAATTTGACCAAGAATCTTTTTTAAGTTTTATTGCTTGCAAAAAAATAAATGTTTTAGTATAAAGCGATCGTTTTTTGTCCAGGGGCAAAAAAGTCAAGATTTTTGTATTTTGGGCCAAAACCATAAAATTGTATGAAATTGAATTTTCACTGAGAAAATATTAGTTTCATGCACTGTTGTGGGCATGAGTAACCACACGTTTTATGTTTGAAAGGATTAAGATTTTTATCAAATAAAGAATGAAGGAATAACGTTAAGGGCGTAAATGTCAAGATGTTCACACTATAGGTCAAAACTGTAAGGTCTTGATAAAATAGATTTTATTTAAAGGAAACTGCTATTTTGTTTTCAATAATCTTACGAGAAGTAAAGAACTGTAAGCTTTGACTAAAATAGGTTTCGAAAGTTTTCAAAGACCCATCAAGGACAAAATGGTCATTTTGTATAAAAAATATAAAAGGGCAAAATGAAAACCATAATGCCTGATTTAGGAAAACACCCCTTAGCAGGAATTTTTTGGAACACATAAATAATGAGATGGTAAAACTAAGCAAGAATTTTAGTAAAGTCACAAGGTTCAAGAAAACCTAGTTAAGGGTAAAATTGTCATTTTCAAGAAAATGGCTAAAACAAAGCCAAACACTCCTAATTAGCAAAATGACCTTAGATAAAAAATGTTCTGTATTATGTAAAGTAACAAAACTGTCAAGTAAAATGGTAAATTTAACTAAGAGATGTTCAAGTTAAGTAAAAGAAAGGTAAACCAATGGGATTCAAAGTTAAGAAAGGAAAAGTAAACTAATAGGATAGAAAGTAAAATGTAATGAATGTTTAATGTTTAAATTTTGTTATCAATTGATTAGGTTGATGATAAGAAAAGTTAGCTAATGGACAGGTGTCATTTGAATAAGATACAAAAGCCGATTAAAAGAAGGAAAAGAAATAATGGGAACGCTAGAGCATTATCTAGGTAAGTTTCAAATTTCACTTGCAACATGAAGAAAATGATTTTCAAATGCTTTAATATACTTACAAATGTATTTGAAATTGTTATGCAAGTTGTTTTTTTAAGTATATTTCCATATGTTAGGCATAAAGTTTAATTCAAGTCAAGATTTACAATGTATTTGTAACTATTATGTTAAAATTATGTTTGCATTTGTTATGCATAATGTTTTAAAGATCAAGTTATGTTTTACAACATGGTTGCATTTGTTTTATGTTTCCATGTGTAAGGCATAATGTTTAAAGTTCATGTTATGAGTTACAACATGTTTGCATATGATATATTAGCATTTGATATGCTCATTAAAGTTACCAAGAAAGTAAAGCAAAGATGAAAAGTAAGTGTGATACAACCTCCTTGATGTGATGTTTATAAGTTAAATTAAAGTTATGACCTTGGTATTCGATGGTCTTAAGTCTTCCACAAAGGAAGCATTATGTTTATGATCTCATGATTGATAATGTTGGTACGAACACTTAAGTTCACAAGATAAGAAAAGATATGAACGATGATAAGAAATTTAAGTAAGTAATGAACAATATTAAGAAGCTCATAATTAAAAGTTCATAATTAAGCATAAAGGGAATCATGTATTATGATATTGCTTGCATTTCTTATTACAAAATGTTTATGTGATATGTTTATGAAAAACATTTTGAAAAATGTTTTACAATAAATGTTTATGAATAACATTGTTGGGGCGCCGTTCCCAAGATACATCTCATCGGCAGATCGACAACTGTACTCGGCAGAAGACATCACGAAGGCAATCTTTAATCTCTTGACCATGGCCCCTCCTCCCGAGGTACCTACAAGGCCCTCACTGGCCATGACTCAAGCCCTTACCTCTTCAAGAGGGACACGTGCTCTGGTCAGATTGTTGAGCCTATAGATAGACAACCACTTGCCACAGAAGGTCAACAAATGGCCACACTCCAGTAGTCAAATGGAGGTAGATCCATCGGCGAAGGCCGTGACACATGTCACCTACCCTTTGATAGACTTTGATGTGACAAACGGATCATGCGTGGAACCCACCTAACATCTGGTTCAAGTGATAGCCTATAAATAGAGTGCATTTACTACAACTCAAGGCCAACATGCTCCTTCCCAACTAACTAGCTCCTATACTCTGTCGAGTAGGACCTACCTTGAGCATTGGAGAGCTCTTATCCAACACCACACTAGTGTCCCCCTTTACCTCCGAAGCATCATTCTTCTTGTTATGGTTACACCTAAGTAGGCCGAGGCAAGTAGGGAAGAGCCATTTGAACACAATGTGCAGCCGCTTGTGGTATTGATTGCTACCACCCACTAGTAAGCATCAACATCCTGGCGCTAGAAAGAGGGCGACTACGCCTTCACTACATCCAAAACTATCAGCCACGTCCCCTTGCGGTCCAAACATGGTGACCAGAGGTAATACCCAGGATAAGGGCACTTGACAGTAGGGGTTAAGCATTGCTCAAAACCAAAATTAAAACCCGAACAGACCCCAGGGCCGACCCTAGGCAATGAGTTCTTGATCTGACAGCCAAGGCAACATGGCCAGGGCTGAGCAAGACAGAGAAGACTCAGTTGCCTAGGACCCAATTCGAAAACTCACAGATGTTGTCAGGCTACTCATATAGCAGATGGCCTAGCAACAAGCTCAACGGCAACCAGCTTTTGCCCTTCTTCCTTCGGCCCTAGACGACCAGGTCGGAGGTCAAGCAGGGTAGAGGGCAAATGTCCAAGATGATGCCGACTCTAAGCATTCAAGACAAACCACTCATGGAGTCTCGGCCAACAACTGACTTGTTTGGGAGGGTCAAGAGGGCCAAGACTGATCTCCGCAAGGCTCCCAGGCATCCGTGTTTAATAGGCTCAGACACCAGGGAGACGGTCAACCCCAGGATAGGCAGCCTAGAGGAGGCGACAGGGTTGAAGGTGGTGCCTAATATATGGTAGAACTGCTCGAAGATACCAATAGTTGCCAATTCTAAGGACTACAATAGTAGATTGATCAGATTTGCAACAACTGCTTTGGGGTTGATGAGGATGGCATGCTGGATCTGCCATTCATCAACGCCATCATCTGGGATCCCATGCCTCCTAAATTTAAGGACCCATAGATCAAGGCTTACGATAAGACAACCGACACTAATGAACACGTGGAACTATATCGGGGGCATATGCTACTCCAGAGTGCCAACCACACCGCCATTTGCAAAGCATTCTTACTCACACTGACTGGTCAAGCTTGGTAGTGGTTTAGATGCATAAAGCTGAGCATCATCACTTTTTTCTGCCAACTATCTGATGCCTTCTTGGTAGCCTTTTCAATGACCAAAACAAGGAGAAAAGAAGTTACTCACCTCTACATTGTCAAGCAGGGAGACGGGAGTGTCAAAGACTACATTAACTGCTTCACCCGAGCTGTATTGGAGGTAAGACACATTGAAGATGAGACCATGAAGCATGCATTCATGAAAGGCCACAAAGATAAGAACCTAACTTGGTTGCTAGCCTTTGAGCAACCGAGCACATTTTCCTAGATGCTTGAGTATGGTCAGAGATATGCTGATGCGATTGAGTATATGAGGAGTCGTCGAGAAAGCAAGAGCAGCAATGGCGGTGGCAAGAAAGGGAAGAAGCAGAAGACTATGCCCGAGCAAACCGAGGCTGACTAAAGTAAGAAACCAAAGAATGAGAAACAAAAAGTAGACAAGCCTAAACTACTGACTGGAAAATTTTAAAGCTACATTCCCCTAGTCACCAGCATCGATGTGGTGTTAAACCAAGTGAGCGGTAGGAATTTTTTGGTGGATCTACCTAAGCTAAAGGGAAGCAAAGCTAAGAGAGATCAAAATAAATATTGCAATTTTCACAAGGACGTGGGACACAATACATGCAACTACATCCAACTCAAAGACCAAATCGAAAGACTGGTCCAAGACAATCATCTACGGGAATTTGTAGACTGAGTCCTGACTCTTGGCTCTGGTGCCAAGAGGAATGGCTAATCGACCCGAGGTGGGCAATCCCGACCATGTAACGAGGGTGGGAATGCCTTGGAACCCCTAAACATCATTCAGATGATCTTCAACGAGCCTGTTATGCTGGCGAGAGTATGCTTGAAAGGCTCCGTTGGTTGAAAGTGGCAACCTCATGAACATATCCAAGCACATCAACAAGATTTATAGGCAAAAAGATGTCCTCATCACCTTCACTTAAGAAGAGGTGGGTAATCTCATTCATCTATAGAATGACACCCTTGTGTTCGAGCTCCAAATTGCCAACAACATTGTTCAGTGTGTGCTAATCGACAACAGCAGTTCGGTTGATATTTTGTTTAAGCAAGCCTATAACAAGCTAACGATCAATAACGCTGCACTTATCCCGGTCCATACACCCCTATACGGCTTCATTGGAGAATGTGTCTAAGTAGTTGGAAAGATCGGCTTGTCGGTCACCTTTCGGGAGGGTACTGCTCAGGTAACACGCATTGTCAACAAACCTTCTCAGTACAATACCATCATCGGGTGACTAACCTTGAATGCCCTTAAGGCTGTGGTCTCCACTTATCACCTTGCGATGAAGTTTCTAATGGAGAATAGAGTCGTGGTCATTAGATTGTAGTAGAAGGATTCCCGTAAGGGAAGCTTTAGCTTGATAATTAAATGTCTTGGCCATATTCAAAGTGGATGAGATACCCTTTCCTGCCAAGCAGAAGCCCAAGATGTTGTTCGACCTAGACCCTCGACTCCCAAAAGAAGAATTTTGAGCCACGCCGGGTTCATCCGAGAGGTCACCTACTTGGAGTGGATGGCAAACATAGTCTTGGTTAAAAAACCAATAGGAAGTGGCGAGTTTGTATTGACTATACCGACCTTAATAAAGCCTACCCAAAGAACTACTTCTCACTATCTCGGATAGACTAGTTGGTTGATGCCACGGTCGGGCGCAAGCTTTTGAGTTTCATACATGCCTACTCCGGATATAATCAAATCAAGATGGCCGAGGAAGACCAGATCAAGACTGCCTTCACCATGGACCAAGGGCTTTTTTGCTAAGTGATTATGGCATTTGGATTGAAGAATGCTAAAGCCACCTATCAGCACCTAGTGAACAGAATGTTTGCTCAGCTATTCGGCAAAACCATGGAGTATATATTGATCACATGCTCGTCAAATCTGTCTGAGCAACGAACCATATTGCTGACCTCTAAGCAAGCTTCGACATCCTTTGGGAATACAAGATGAAACTTGCATTTAGAGTTAAGCCCGGCAAGTTCCTCAAATTCATGGTTAACTAGAGAGGAACCGAAGTGAACCTAATCAAAGCCTAGGCCATAATCGACATGCTTTCACCCCGTATTGTCAAGGAGGTATAGAAACTGACCGACATTATAGCGGCTCTATCTAGATTCATCTCTCGGTTTACCGACAAGTGCCACCCTTTTTTCTAGGCACTCAAAGGGATGTTTGAGTGGAGTAGGGAATGTAAAGAAGTGTTTCTAAGTTTCAAGAGATACCTATCCATGTCTTCACTCCTATCCAAATCTTTACCTGGAGAAACATTATATGCCTGCCTGGTCGTATCTGAGAAAGTCGTGAGCTTGGTCCTTGTTTGAGAAAGAAACGGTGCCCAGAAGCTAGTCTACTATGCAAGCCATGTGTTTCAGGGTGCCAAGTAGTGGTACCCTCTATTAGAAAAGCCAACGTTTACCCTCGTCACCTCTACTCGGAAGCTCCATCTGTATTTCCAGGTGTACACGATTTGAGTCCCAACTAAGGACCCTTTGCGCCAGGTCCCTTAAAGCCTAGAAATATCTGGACAGATGGCCAAATGGTCGATTAAGCTTGGATAATAAGACATTCACTTTGTGCCCAAGACGGCCATAAAAGGCACAAGTGTTGGCCAATTGCATTGGCAAATTTATAGTGTTCGGTAGAGCACCCTTTTTGCCGAGAAAGGTCCAGTCGAAGTCCAAGACATCCCTAGTAGCAGCAGCATCAGTAGTACTACTGAGTCTAAGCCTAAATGGAAGCTTTTTATAAATGGATCATCAAGTGTTATTGGCTCGAGTGTCGGCCTAGTCCTTACCAGTTTGGATGAATACAAGGTGAGCTATACACTTCGCTTCAACTTTAAAGCATCCAATAACAAAGCCGAGTACAAGGCATTGCTAGCTGGGCTTAAAATAGGGTGGGACCTCAAGTGGACCGCATCCATGTCTACAGTGACTCAATGCTCATTGTCTAGCAGGTCGCCAGTGAATTTTAAGCCTGAACAAAAACTATAACTGCCTATTTGAAGGAGGTCAAGGCATTGTTAAAGCAGTTGAAGGCCTATTCCTTCATTTAGATCCTGAGATCCGAGAATTCAGAAGCTGACGCACTTGCTTGATTGGCCTTGGGATTGGGAGACAACAAACTGACGTCAGTCTTGATTGAGAGACTGTCTGAGCCAAGCCTCATCAGTACCCCATGCTTAAGGCGTGTTGGGCTCGAAGAGGCTCAATACCTTATGAAAGAGATTTACAACGAGTTGTGCGGCAACCATGCAAGGGGCATTCTCTAGCTCGTAAATGTCTCCGCTAAGGGTACTATTGGCCAACCATGGAGCAAGACTATAAGGAATATGCAAGGAAATACGCAAGTGCCAACAGTTTGCTTGAGCGATCAGACAACACACCAAGCTGCTCGAGTTCGTCACATCTACCTGGCCATTCGTTAAGTGGGTAATTGACCTAATTGGACCTCTCCTCCAAGCCCAATCACAGTTCAAGTATTGTATAGTAGATTGACTATCTCACAAAGTGGATTGAAGTCAAACCTTGCACTGACATGACCAAAGCCAAATGCACCAATTTCATCTAGAAGAACATTATTTGCTAGTTTGGAATCACGCACACAATAGTTATCGATAATGTCAAGCAATTCGAATCAGCAAGTCTCTTCCACCTGTATGAATAGCTCAGCATCAAGAAGGTCTTCTCCTCACCTGGGTACCCTTAGAGCAACGAACAAGTTGAAGCAATCAACAAGACAATCAAGGACAACCTAAAGAAAAAACTAAAGGGGCTTGAAGGTTTATAGATCAACGAGCTCCCGAAGGTACTCTGGGCTTACTGTACTATTGGCCGATCTGCCACAAGAGAACTCTATTCTCCCTCATCTACAGAGCCAAAGCTGTTATCCTAGTCGAGGTTGGCCTACCGAGCTTCAAGGTCGAGCATTACGACGAGCTACAAAACGTCAAACTCATCATATCCAAACTTGACTTGTTGGAAAAGAAGAAAGAAAGAGCTCTGATCCACACCGCAGCTTGAAATCAAGTCTTTGCCTAGTACTACAACAAGCAGGTCCATCTAAGAAGTCTTAAAGTTGGTGATTTAGTACTCAAAAAGGTCATCATTCAATAATCCGACCTTAGGTCCTTCGGCCCAAAATGGGATGGTCCGTTCAAGGTGATCAACATCATCCAGCCAGACATGTATAAGATCACTGGCATGGAAGGAAATGTGCTCGATCACCCTTAGAATGCTGAGCACCTTAAGAAATTTTATTGTTAGCAACAGCCAAAACCCTTTTTTTGACTTCTGGCTTCATTCTTTTGTAACTAAAAGATCTACTAAGTAGAACAGAGATGTATAAAAAAAAATTTTAATGAAAATACACTTTTAAAGAATTCTTCCGAGCAATTCGTACCAAAAAGGGCCATAACTCCCGAAGAGAAAGGGCCACCCTGACTCTTGTCTAGGGAATTAAGCCACAACTCCTGAAGAAGGAGAGCCACCTTTAAAACCAAACTGGATGGCTGGTTGGCAAGTTTTTCGACCATAAGTAGACTTGAAACACTAGTCCACTAGTCCAACGTATTTCGAACAATCAACCAAGGGTCAACTCGACATGGTGATGACCCTTGACCCCCAACCACAATTAGACTTGTAAAAGTTCTAAAGAACTTAAACAAGTCTAAGGAAGCTACATGGCACCACATGCTGTTATGGATAGCCTAGATTGGACGCACCAAACTAGGATGTCCAAAACCTAGGTATGAGAAATTGACATTTTTCTTGCTCGACCAAACAAAAAATCTATATAACTAGAGAAACAATGAACTTGGAAAAAATCAAAATAACCAAGGAACATTAGATAGAAAAAGTCTATATAATCCGAGAATCAGTAAACTTGAAAAAAAAAAAGTTGACGAAAATCTCACTGAAATTTTATGTGTTTGGGAGGTACAAATAACCAGGCACCTCCCAAACCCGAATAGAAATAAAAAAAGAAAAAATATACAAAGTGCCTTTAGTATTGGGGCTTGGCTCTTGCATCATTGTCCTCCATGTCATCATTCTTGGTGTCGAGGTTTACCACTTCGTCCTGCCCTCCAGCAGCTTGGACCTCGACCTGTTCCTCGCCTTGCCGACCTTGGGTTCGACTATCAGAGACCAGTCTATGGTAGTTGCCTTGGGATGTTTTTCTAGAAGGTACTCTTAAAGTCCTTTATCCTAAGATAATAATTGTGTATGTAATCGGCGGACGCCTTGAAATCTTCCACTACCTGGGCTAGCATGCCATGCAGCTTTTCCCTCAAAAACTGTTCTTGCTCGTCCCAAGCGGCTTGGAGAATGACCCGAGCTTGGTGTACCTCTGCCTGTGCTTTATCGGCCTCCTCCCGAGCCTTCCACACCTCATACTCTGCTCGAGTTGTGTTAGTTTTTGCCTAAGAGAGCTCGGCCTCCTTCTTTTCTAGCATTTTCTCTACTTAGTCTTTCTCCTCGCAGACCCTTTCAGCCTTCCTCTACTCGAGGCGAAGGGTACGCTTGGCAATGAAGTCTGTTATCTTCATGTACTAGCAAGCCTACAAGAATAAATGATTAAGGCTAGAAAAATGCAACTAATAGGAAGTTCAAAACATCATGCAACACATACCTTGATAGATAGCCAAAAGGCCAAACAGAAGTAGTTCGAGAATGTCTCTTCCTAGACTGCCATGAAGAACTCCTCCCTAAGTACAACTTCCCTGATGGTCTCAACCATCAGGTGGCATGTGGCAAGGCGCCTCCTTGGTGACTCAATTGGTGCTGGCGGGACAATGGCGACGGCTATTGGAGGGTTGCCTTAGTTCGATGAACCTCTTGATCTCATCGGCAGTGGTGGGGCAGTTAGCTCCTCACCGGCAGGAGGGCACTCGGGTTCTTGGGTCCTCTTTCTCTTCGACCCAACGACCTCGTTCCTTTTAGACCGGTAGAGGTACTCTATCATCCTCTGCCTTTCTTGCCTTGACATTTGTCATGAAAACATTTCTACAAGGGGAAAAACTAAGTCAAGACAAGCTCAACAAAAGCAAAAAGAAAAAAAACTTGGGACATACCACCGATCCAGAGTTAGCCTGATGGGTAAAGGAGCCTTTTCATGTCCTAGAGGTCTTCGTCAGTGATAGGCGGACCTAAGCCTAGGGAACCACCCAAAGAGTCCTTGAAACAAGACGATGATGGCTCCCCCGTTGGCTGTCTGGATTGGTTACTGCTTGGCCCCAAGACATCTTCGGCACTACGCCTTGCAGTTGTCACTTGCTTGGCCAGGCAAACAAGTAGGATGTTACGGTAGGGGTTTGTTGAGCTGGGACCCCCAAACCAGCCATAATGGGCGAGATTAGTCTTTTAAAGTAAGAAGAATTGTTGTGGACATGACTTGGGCTTTGAGTACAATTCCTCCACTGTCGTGATAACCTCGCTCATTGCCCATGACCTCCTTGACCAGATTTGCCCTTACTCAAACCTCTTTAAGACTTCTTGGTCCTCGGGTACCACTTCACTTGCCCAACATGTGTAATGAAGAACCACTCAAACTTCCCAAGCTTGTTTAAGTCAGGGTTCCCAAGAATAAAGTCCATCTTAAAGCCAGTGAAGTAATACCAGCTCGATTGCTGAGGAAGCCACTTTATCTTATACACTTGCTTGAAGGCCTCCTACAGCATCTCAATCATGTAGTAGTATCTCCAGAGGACATACATCCCTATTAAGGAGTGGTAGCAGTTCGGTTTTAGCTGGGCGGGGCACACATTCAAATCATTTAATGCTCATCGAAGGAAGGAGTGGAAAGGAAGGAGGAGCCCTGCTCAAAAGAACTTTGCATATAACGTGATATGCCCCTCCAATGGGTTTACCAACGTGTCCCCCTCGTTGGGCTGGCAAAACAAGTACAACATCATCGGGGATTTGAACTCTTGATGTAGAGCCTCAAGCTAGCTTGGCGTCAAAGTTGACATGTTCCTAGCTATAGAAACCTGGCCGGACTGGGCTCTCCGGTAGACGATCATCCCCTAGACTCTAGTTGCAACAGGTTTCTCTTCCTCGATTTCCTTATCTTCGATCTCTACATCCCCGATGGCTGATACTTCTTAACCGAGGTGTCGATGGCTACTTGGCCGGTGACAAGGGTGGAAGCCCTAGCTCTTGGCCCAAGGTGCTCGGCACATTGGCAGCTACCACTAAGTTGATGTGTTCTTGGGCTATAACCCAAGATGTGCCTACTGCAGCTGCCTTGATGTACGAGTCCTCACCCTTACACGACCTGACCGAACGCCTTCCACTGACCATGTCCAAGAACTCTTGTTCTAGTATTGTCCCAACACTGAGGCTAAGAATGGCCAGCCAAGCCACACCATCTTGACTAGGCGAGACCTCCTCAATAACGACCTCCTCGGTCATCCACTAGTCGATTTCAATGCTACTATTCAACCAAGAAATGGCTATGTCATTTTAGGAATCGCTTAGGTCACTCATTTTTAAATGTTCTCTTTGGGATAATTTACTTGCTCGGTCTGTAGTTCCTCAGGACAAGTATTAAGTTCTTGGGTCACAACCTATTGCTTGATAGTTAAAACTCAAAGATTCTAAAGTCCAGATGTACCAATACAGTGGCACAACGGAGGATTAACTCCTATTTATAATTGAAGCCTATGTGCAAAACTCAAGGATGAAAATCAATGAGACACGATGATTACGCTCGTCAGAGGAACACCTAATCGCGTGCTAACAAGTGTCCCGCTGGGTTTAACCATATGGCTCTTCAACTTTCATCATCCCAAGACGTAATCTAGAGGCTAACTTGAGCCGACCACACCCTCTCGACATAGTCCACTCGGCCGAGCACCGACCAAGTGCACTAGGGGGGCTATTGTTGGGGATGTGCTTGACGTCGTTCCCGAGATACATCTCCTCAGCATATCAGTAACCATACTCGGTAGAATTCATCGAAAGGCAATCTTTAATCTCTTGACGTCGGCCCCTCCTCTCGAGGTGCTCTACAAGGCCCTCGTTGGTTGTGACTTAAGCCCTCGCCTCCTAGGGAGGGACGTATGTTTGGGTCGAATTGTCAGAGCCTATAGACAAATAGCCACTCGCCATAGAAAGTCAACATATGGCCACACTCCTCTCATCAAATGGAGGCTGATCCACTAGTGGAGGCTGTGAAACATGTCACCTACCTTCTGATAGATCTTGATGTGACACACGGGTCATGGGTGAAACCTACCTAACATTTAATTTGAGTGATAGCCTATAAATAGAGCGCATTTACTACAGCTCAAGGCCAACGTGCTCCTTCCTAACTAACTAGCTCCCGTACTCTACCGAATAGGACCTGCCTTGAGCGTTGAAGAGCCCTTTTCTGGCACCACACTGGCGTCCCCCTTTACCTTCAAAGTGTCTCTCCTCTTGTTGCAGGTACACCTAAGTAGGCCGAGGTGAGCAGAAAAAAGTCGTCTAAACACCGTGCGCAGCCGCACGTGGTGTTGATCTGCCACCATCCACTGGCATGCATCAATAAACATTTTGTGAAAAATATTACAAGAAAAGGTTTTATGAGAAATGTTTATGAAAAACGTTTTATGAGAAAGGTTTTTAAGAAAGAAGTTTTATAATGAATGTTTTAATGATTTGTGAGATTATGTTTGAAATTACTAAGTAAAAGCTCATTACAATTCCTTCATGCTTTAGGTAGTCCTACAAGAGACTGGTAAAAGTAGTTGAAGAACTTGGTGATGTAGAGGACAAATGTAAAGATTAAGTATGGATACCACTACGACAAGTCTTCTGCTAGTTAAAGAAAAGATTTTTCACTATTTGATACAGTGTTTTCAAAGTTTTAAGCAAGTCAAAGTTTAATGAAATGTTTTATACGATATGTTTTACGAAAAACATTTTAAAAAATATATTTACAAAATATTTTAAAACAATTATAAAGTTAAGTTTTAAGCCATATTCAGTTTATGTTTTTTAATAAGTTTTAAGAAGCATTTTGAATAATTTTAAAGTCAAGTGTTAAGTTATGTTGTAACGAAAGTTGCAACAGTTTTCAAGCATGTTTAAAGAAAAAAATTTATCTCATATTTTCTTAATAAATAAGTAAGATTAAAGTTTAAGAAATGATATTTAAGAAAATTAAGCAACAACCATTGCAACACATTCAAGTATGTTTAAAAGTATGTTAAAAGAAAAAAATTTTGGTATTTTTCTTACTTGAAAGTAAGATTAAGTTAAAGAAAAAATGTTTAAGTAAGTTAAGTGACGGCTCAAAAAGATAAAATGTCACACTATATGCATGCAATCAAAAAATGATATGTTTTTACAAGTTCTAGTAATATAATATTTCATGTATCTAAGAGTGAATCATAATTGCTACATGATAACACAGTGTGGATTGTCATACTTGTTACTAAGGCGGAGCCAAAAAAAAAAAAATAGTCAGTGGGGACAAAGTGTACCAATATTATACATAAAATTTTATATGCAACATTGAAAAAAAAAAAAAAAAATCAAAGCAACAGGCACTCATCCTAGTTCACGTGTAACTTTACCTCTGCTTGTCACATATGTACTGACACATCATCGATGATGCGATAAAAAACAGCAATGAAAATTAAAATATGTTGTCATACTTGCACGTCAAATATTCATTTGGTAAATTGTGAACGACTAGTTTGGTTCCTTAATAAGTTACAATTCAACACGTGGTGAAATACATTTCATAAAATTCTAGTCTCATTTTCACTCCTTTCGGTAGGGAATTGTCAACTGTTCTTATTCCTATTTCACTCTCAAATCGGATTCCAGTCAGCCTCAACTTATCATCCACATATTGTTCTGCACCTAATTCCCAAAACACGTAAGGGTATTTCTGACTAGTCTTTTCCCAGCCAAGTGTTTCTCTCTCTAAAGTTGCTGAAAAACCACTATCACTAGATAGGCACTAGGAGTAGCGGCTTGGAATATATTCATGTTAAAGCTTTTGGAGCTGCAAAGTAACCCACAATGACTCGAACCTTTGCTCTTCTTTGCTTTTCCCGGCTCATTTTATGCTTTTTGTTCGTTTCATATTTTTTTCCCCTTCTTTTTGGCTTTTCGTCCAAATTTACCATCGTTGAGACGCTAAACGATTAGAGAGATGACTACCTTTAACCAAATTTTTTTTTTTAAAAAAAAAGTCTTGAAAACGCAAATGGGAAAGGGATAAAAAGATGCACATATAAATCAATGGTGCCTTTGGTCGGGAGTAATGGATCAATTATAACATGTGTAGTTTTAAGATTAAGTGTATATTATGGAGGAAAGTAGTGATGAATTTGTAAGAGATTGTTGCAGAAGATCTCTTTTA
>CAMOHE010038330.1:1292-48863 GCA_946598075.1 Artocarpus hirsutus | reverse complement strand
CGGGAAAAACTTATCCATTAATTCAAATAAATGAAAAGTCAAATGTTTTATTACCAAAATTAAAGAAATCAATCCATAAATATGTTATTTAATCAGAATAAAACGTCCATAAATAAATTCCATCTTATCACAATTTTGTAGAATTTCTGCTGACAACATGTCAGCTGTCATCGGCCTACCGATCTCAGAAGTTCGGCCTGCCGATCTCAGAAGTCCGGCCTACCGATGATATACCATCGGCTTGCCATTCAGAGAACATCATTTCGGCCTGCCGAACTTAATAGTCCGGCCTGCCGAACTGCCTTAACACTCAAAATTCATTCATAACATATAATTGTCCATAAAAATATAATTAAACACATAACATAAATGACATGAACATTTGAGCACATCAATTCCACGCGAGCGTCACCTGTCATAACACTTAGAATAAAAATGGTTAGCACCATTTATCTTATATCATAACATATCATGAGTATAACACTTAACATCATCATTAATATAACATTAACGTCATCATTAACATAACATTATCCGTTACATGGAATTAGGCGTGCGTTACAAGGTCGGACCTCACGACTTCGACAGGCCGAAGTAAGCAATTAGCAGGCCGAAGACAGCTGATGAGCAGTCAGTAAAAATCTTTCAAAATTTGTGACAATGATGATTATGATGATTGGATATAATTGGATGATTATATTTTGATTGATTAGCATATTTTTGGTTTGATTCCTTATTTTAGGTAATAAAAGGTTTGACTTTTTGATTGATTAGATTCTTTGATAAGGTTTCCCATTTTAAAAGGTGAAAAATATGGTAAGAATAACAAATCAATTTGACTTTCCCCCAATCCTCTCCATTCCCCACACAAATTAGCCCAATTTTAGTCAGAAATTACTAGTCATTTTAGAGAAGGTGAGTTTCTCTTTTACAACATTTCATTTTTGACGAAAAACCATCTCTCACTATCACTCTCGTTTCTCTCTAAATATTCTCTCAAAAACACTCTCTTTCTCCACGTTTTCTTCTCCTTCTTCTATCCACTATTCTCCTACAAACAAAAGAAACTAATATTGGGTTTCCTTTGGGTGAAATCATAGAAGAACTTAGAAGAATTTATTTTAAAGTAGGAACTCAATTTTACGGTATTTCTGAAATTGTATTTCTCGTCCCTAATTCGACTATCATAATTTTGTCTAGGAATTTTCTTTTGCTTTGAAATTTTAGTATGATGTTCATATATGTGTTAGGTAATGTTCCTCTAAATTTCACATTTATTGGATTTTTCTATGATAAGTTATGAATTTTCTCCTCTCTGTCACTCATAAAAAAAAATTATTGCTGATTGTTTATGTGCACATAGATGTAATCTTTGTTTATAAAGCAAATGAATGATTTTCTCATGAAATTTCATGTGTATGTGTTTATGTATATGTTAATTTATAAATTGAAAAGTCCCATGATAATATGACGAATATTATAGGTGTTATGGAATTTTTATTAAAGCTTGGTTTTTAGACCATTTTAAAGGTAAATTGTTGAACTTTTATGCTGTAATGTTTTACTATGACTTCATGAATTTATTTGATGATGAAATATTTTTGTACTTCTGTAATTATATGTTAAAAGGTTGTCATAAGAATTTTAGAGTCTAAATAATTTTATTTTAATTATTGGAAAATGATAAATATATGAAACTCACTGCTTGACACAATGAAAGGTTTTATTGCCTTTGCCTTTTAATGCATGTTTTGGATTATGTGGAATTTATTTAAAGGATATTTTTGGGTATTTTGAAGTCTTTGGTGTTTATTGCATGAAGGAGTTGTATGGAATTATTTTAGAATGTAGATAATTTATTTTATGAATGATAATAAAGGCTGCTCATTGATTTAAATTGTTGGTAGATTTTGGATGTAAGTTGTATGACTTGTTTGAGACATTAAATGCAATTTTTATGACCAATGAAAAATCATGGTAATATGTTTATATGTTAACTTTGTTATTGCCAAATTTGGTGCCCAAATTGTGTGTGAATGTTAAGTTATAGAGTTAT
This sequence comes from Artocarpus hirsutus, assembly GCA_946598075.1. NCBI lineage: Eukaryota > Viridiplantae > Streptophyta > Magnoliopsida > Rosales > Moraceae > Artocarpus > Artocarpus hirsutus. The sequence continues at coordinate 46,807 of CAMOHE010038330.1, read as the reverse complement.
GAATTCTTAGTGGTCAGGAAGCGTTTGTGTTGATAGTTTTATTCTAATGTCTTAAGATTAATAAAACATATTATAAATTTATGTTTTCAAGAGATGAATGTATGTGTGACGTTATATGGAAATGGATGTTATGTTATAGTGATTAATTCATTGAAAATATATGTTAATTGTTATTTTTAAATGAATGTATGACATGAACACAATATGAAACGAGCATATCGAAATCGTGGCATCGTCACCCACTAATTAAGATTAAGTAAGCTTATCAAGTAATACATTCTCACCTGCAAGATAATATGGATTGTGAAAGTATGAAATTATGTTTATGATGATGATTTTATGATGATTTCATTTTATTTCACAAATGAAAGATTTGAAGTTCAAAAGTTATACATGCATGATGATGACCTATTTCAAAGAATGAAAGTACAAATATATATATATATATATAAATATGTATCACCTAAATAAGTATTGCACACTCTATGTTATGATATGTTTATGTTATGATGTCATGTTTGGTTTGGGATTAGCTACCTCTCTTCTCTCATGGTGGCTTGCCTATAATTATGTTAATGGTGCAACACTTGGGCCCTTAAGATAAAATAAATTAAGTTTTAATATGGACAATGTAATGAAAGATATGTTCCTTATGAAATTGTGCCTAGAGCACTATGATGATGATGAAGATAATGATATTCATAAAATGTTTTAAGTTGTGAGATATAAATGTACTTACTAAGTATTAGCTTATTCAGTTTTATATCATGTTATAGATAAGGGTAAGAAGATAATGGAGTAGGTGGAGGGCAAGGAAAGGTGTGTGTGCTTAGCAAGATGAATTGCAAATGGAAGACCCTAAGAAAGAAAGAAGTTTTAAAACTTTAGAACTATGTTTATTTTTATGTTTTTATTTCTAAGTATGTTAATTGTCTCCGCACCTTGAAGTTTGGGAACTTGTTTAAAAATTAATTTCTGATTTTTATTAATTCGGCCTGCCGACCATTACTGGTCAGACTACCAATGCATGGATCGACCTACCGATTACCCTATACCGGCCTGTCGATCTTATTGAATTTTGAAACCCTGTTTTGTAGAGCCTCGGACGGCCTGTCGAAGGTTGACCTTCGGCTTGCTGGATAGCTTCGACCTGCCGAATCCACAAGTTCTACCTGCAAAACTGTAAATGTAGTTTTTCAAGGTTGTTTTAAAAGTTAATTCAATTTTCAATGGTACTGGCAAACTATTTAAAGGATGTTTATAATCTAGTAAGTTATTATAATAGACAAAGTTATTATATATATATATATAAATAAAATGTGTATGCATAGATCTTGGGTATGTTTTGCCAAACAAAGTTTCTATCATATAGTTTATTATTGAACTTAAAAGTATTAATGAATGAATGTTATGACATCTGTGACATCCGTAAGGAAGGCGTTACAGATAGTCTGTTATCTAATTATATGAAAAACCTAGATACACATTCTAACCTCTAAGGAACCATAACCAATATAAATTAATTAATTAATGAATAATTTAATAATAATTTAGTCAACCATAATTAATTAATAAACATTCACTATATTTATAACCTCTAAGGAACCATAACTAGTGTAAATTAATTAATTAATAAATATTAAATAATAATTTAATCAACCATAATTAATTAACAAACATTCACTATATAATCTATGACAACATATAATATTATATAGAAACCTGTAGTGCTAACTCTCTATAAAATTAAATTCAAGCATAGGGGAGATCAAGATCACATAATTTATACATATAGCATGATCACATGCTCGTAAATTTATGTAAAAACCATGGCTCTTACACCAATTGTTGGAAAAATAGTACGCAGTGGAATTTTAAAAAATCTAATATTAGATTCTTTTCCAAAACACAAGTTTGACGTGTTATATGCATAAATTAACAAGATCTTACTAACCTCTATGTGCCGAAAAGCTATTGCAATCAGTGAAGAGAAATAACGTTCTAGACGGACCTCAACCAATTAGTATCTTTGCTATTCTCTATGCACGATTGGAGTGAGTGTGGGCTCACATGTATAGCTCTTCCACTAAGTGACTCTCCTTCCAACCAATTGAGAGAACCCAAAGCTAATGTTCTTGATTTGTGAACAAGAGCTCTCAAGGAGTTTCAAAATCTCACTTGTAGAGTATCACTCTTAATCTCTCAATTAATCTAAATAATAATGAGACTCACTCCCTTTTATAGAGGTTGGGTCCAGAAGTCAGTCTTTATAAGATAATGCCTCAAAATTTGAATTAAAATCAAATTCATATCAATATCCGATGAAATCCACATGAAAACGCGTGATCTTTTTATTGTGCGATTGGCATGTCGATCTGTCCAATAGGCATGCCGAACTTGCCCCATCGACAGGCCAAACCTGAGGATCGACATGCCAAACTGTCGATAAAAATCTCAGCAAATCTTGTATTTTCCACCCGAGATCCAATAGGATAAAGTCTCAGTTTTAATTCAAATAATCCAATAAAAAAGTTATCTAATTAAAACAACTTTATCTAGATAATCTCTAGGAAAATAAATGAATTCTTGATAATTCTACAAGTTTATCTTAATTTAATTTATTCAAAATTAAATCAACTGATAAACAGACAAGAATTATCCAATCCCAATAATTCAACAAGTTTATCTTCAATTAATTTTGTCACAAAATTAATTCTACCGATAAACAGACATAAATTATTTGATTATTTTGAATTTCAACCAATCTAATAAATCTGACATAAGTCACCAATTATTGAAAAAATACGCCGTATCGTTACAAGATTTTTGTGAGCTAGAAAAGGAGACCTGATGGACCTATATAGTTCAAGCTCCCGATAATTATGAAACCCAATATCCCATATATACATTTCATAATTATCAACTCCAACACTACTCCACTAAAGCATTGAGCTGCACTCTCAAACTATAGAGAATTACGAAGCCCGTATAGCTAAGTCTCGATGATATATTATAGTATATAGTATCCCCATAGGATTATCCATAATCGGCTTAAGGACAAAATATGTCTTACCTTCTCTATTATTTTTATCTTAAGTTCCATTATCTCACCATTAGAAAACTTACCATCCAATGATAGTATATCATTCGTTTACACGTATGTATCTAAATGGTTGAGCACTCCAGTTTTTCAATTATAGGATAACACATATAAGAGGATATCACTACTTCTAAAGAGGAGCTATGGATTCTGTATCTATGAATAACAGGTCTACGCTATCAAGAGCCATGTCTCCAACATACCGACATGCATACCACTATTAAAATGTGGGTGTCACCCTTTGGTACATTAAAAGACACAAATCAAGACAATGGGCCCACTATTCATTTCAGGATTTAGATACAATACATATGATTGTCTAATATGAATCGATTTATCGAGACAGAATTATTAATCCAAATCAATTCACTTTATGTCTCGATCCAACACATCGTCACTTTGACAACGTTCCAATGTTTCTATTTGTGGAGTCCACCTCCGATGGTCAAGACAAACCATCTCCCAAGGGATATAGACAACATAACAATCTTTACATAAATAAAGCACCTAACTTTGTTCTCTCGATTGTGGATCTTATGATTTAGACCGTTACCTTAAGAATCATGTCTTCGCATAATCTGTCCATCATATACCCAATTCTTAAAGGTTTGAATAGACACTCTTAAACTATTATTTGCTTAACATACGTTTAACAAATATGAATGTAAAGAGGACAAGATTTGATATATAAATAATGAATGAATTCTTTATTGATAAAAATATCTCCAAAAACATATTACATTTTTACTCATTAGGACATACATGTCTAACATTCTCTATGAAGAAAATAGAGTGGATGTAGCTCATTTAAGAGCGAACCACTATAAACCTGTGTGTTAAGTAATCTTTTGCACCTTTTAATTATATCTGCTTGTGGGAACCGTTAGTGATTGTGAAGATTATTATTGATCATTTTCCACCATCAATAGATTCCATTACACTAATCAAAGCAAATCGAAAGAAAGAAGAAAAATCAAAATAAACTAATTCATCCAAACTCCAAGCAATCTTCCACTCCTTCTCTCTTCAATTCCTCCAAAATGGCTACTACCACTACTACAAACTGATGATTCAACGACAGTTTATAACGGTCGTAGAAAAATTTCATGACGGTTAAAAAACTGTCATGCAAAGTTTAGTCGTGGTACAAAATAGAGTTTTTATTACGGTTTTTTACCATCGTGTAATATGAAAAATGGCACAGAAAGAGTGATGTTGATAATTATTTTCCATGACGGTTTCCTAGAAAACTGTTATGGAATAAAGGCTTCCACGACAGTCCTTGAAAAATTGTCGTGGAATTTTAATTATTTCGCGACAATTTTTACAAAAAGCGTTGTAAAAAATTGTGTAAAATATTTCTTAGACATGATTTTCTTTGTTGCCTAGGGTGGCCAGCCCGTGTGTTAAGCATCCAATGGCCGAAAATGTAAACTTTTTCTTTGTTTTCATCACAAATATAACTATTGATAGATATACAAAACCCTTAAAAAATGATGAAAAATGAAAGAAAATAATTAAAGAAAAATGTTAAAATAAATTAACATAAATTGGTTTATAGATGCTCATTTTTTTTATCTTTTTTTTCATTGGATCCTCAATACATACCCATTCCACATCTTCATGAAGCAAGTGCAAAACATCATCTTCAAAATTATCTATCTCTTCAACCGGTGGCAATCCCTTTGTGAATAAAGGGATGTCTGTGCAATCCTCGGCAACTTTTTTACCGTCGACAACTATTCTTGTCTTTGTTGGGACGACTAGAGACAACTCCATGTCTTGGGGATCAGAAGTATAAAAAACTTGGATTGCTTGTGATGCCATAATGAAGGGATCATTTCTGTATTTCAATCTTCTAAAGTCAACCACTGTGATGCCGTCATCATCGCTCTTAACATAGTAATTGTTGGCCCACTTGCACTTAAAAAGTGTTATGCGTAATCCCCCATAATCAAGTTCCCAAATATCTTTATTGAAACCAAAGTAGTTCATAGTCCCATATACTGGATTCTTGTCCATGGCGGGGACAATATGCATAGCCTCAATATGGAGAGTCACACCGCTATTTTGCACCAGATGCTTCTCATCTCTTTTGCGAGTGTAGAAAGTGTAACTATTTATGGAATATGACGTATACCTTGTAACTATCGATGATGGTCCTCTAGGTAGGTTCTTCAACTCCTGTGACATGCCTCCATCTTGTGATGTGGAGCACTTGCCATAAATGTATGCTCTAATCCACAACCGAAAGGTTCGGTTGTGTTCATCTTGCAACCATTTATCATTTCTTGCTCTTTTTGGGTATGCTTTTTTTAATTTGTTCTTGTGCACCTCAATGAAAGGCTCCACATCATTAGCATTGTGCAAGACATAAAGACAAACTTGCTCCCACTCCTCTCGATTTACTGACAAAGGATTACTAGTAGATAGGCCCCTAGCCTCAATGTTTATAGTCTTTGGGACTCCAATTGTGTCCGCATTAGACAGGTTCTTAGAGCAAGAGTCAACTGATTCCTCAACTATGTAACTTTCTACAATACATCCCTCTGGCCTATTTCGATTCTTCACATAGCCCTTCAAAACCTTCATATGTCTTTCAAATGGGTACATCCACCTCAAATACATCAGTCTGCATAACTTAACTTCACATACTAAGTGCACTGTTATGATGTCAAAAAATGCCGATGGAAAATACTTCTCACGTATGCATAAGGTTTGCACTAACTCTGATTGTAGTGAATCTAGCACAAGTAGATCAATTACCTTTAAGCATATTGATTGAAGAATGTGCACAACTTGGAAATTGCAAATCTCGCATCCTTTGTTAGAATTCCCCACAAAGCAAGTGGTAGTAATTGCTACATCAACACATGACAATCGTGTGTTTTCATGCCAATAAGTTTCAAGTCATTCACCGACACCAACTTTTTAAAGTTTGAGAATACCCGTTTGACACTTTTAACGAAGCAAGCCATTCACAAAGCTTTCTCTTTTCTGCTCTGGATAACGTATGCTTCGCTAGAGGTAAGTAAGTGCGGTTCCCTCTTTTCTTGGGAAACAAATTAGGCCTAATCTCCATTTCCATGAGATCCAACCGAGCTTTTTTACTATCCTTAGTCTTGCCTGGAATGTCAAGCAATGTGCCGACTACGGATTCACAAACGTTATTCTCAATATACATAACATCCAAGCAATGATGAATAAAAAGTGTCTTCCACTGCAGAAGATCAAAGAAGATTGATCTTTATTTCCATGGTCCATCAATTGACGGCTTGTCCTTACCTTGCTTTCTCTTACCAAATACGACTCTTATATCTTTCACCATTTCAAATATTTGGTCACCTATCAAAAGGCGAGGAGGGTCTCTTTCTTCATTGTTGCCATCAAAGGCTTTCTTTTGTTTGCTGTAGCAATGATCTCTGGGCAACCATCTTCTATGACCAAGAAAAACGGTTTTCTTACCATTCTTCAATCGTTTGTGAGACGTTTCCATCATGCAAATAGGACAACTAATAGAACTCTTCATCAAATTACTACCATATGCGGGGAAGTCATTAATTGTCCATATCAACATTGCATGGAGTGTGAACATCTCTTTTCGGTAAGTATCTCTAACTTCAACTCTATTTTTTCACAACTTTTTTAGGTCATCGATTAACGGTGCCAAATATACATCAATATCATTGCCTAGTTGGTGAGGAACCAAAATCAATAAAGATAACATTAAAAACTTCTGCTTCAAGCACATCTTTGGTGGGAGATTATAGTTAACAAGTATTACGGGCTAAGTGCTATGCCTATTTCTCATGTTACAATGTGGGTTTATTCCATCCGTCGACAAAGCAAAATGTATGTTTCTTGGATCTGCACTAAATTTGGGATGATTGGCTTCAAAAGTCTTCCATTGTGGTAAATTTGCCAGGTGTCTAAGCATACCATCATCCACCCGTTTGTCATGATACCACGTCAAATTCTTGGCATGTTTTGGGTTTTCCAATAAACGCCTCAAACATGGTACGGGTGGAATGTACCATAACACTTTCTTTGGCACTCTATTCTTGCCATCTTTTGGCTCCTTTCCTTTCGTCCACCTTGGTTGTTGACAAACTGGATAATAATTCTCGTCCTCATACTCGTTCCTATAGAGAACACAATCATTTTTGCAAGCATGAATTTTCTCATAATCCATTCCCAAAGTGCTTAAAGTCTTCTTAGCCTCATGCATACTAGTTGGTAACTTATTACCCTTTGGTAGAAGCCTTCCAAAAATTCCAACAGCTTTGTGAAACTAGAATTTGACCACCCACTCGACGCTTTCAAATTCTATAATCCAACTAAAGCAAACAATTTAGTGAAATTGGTATGCCCCTCATACACAGGTGTCTCGACATCATTCATCATTATATCAAATAAATCTGAACGGTGCACAAAGTGTTCTTCTAAATCATTGACCATGTCAACCATATTGTCTTGATCATCCATGTTATCCTCCACAATAGCTTCCTTTTCTTTACTTAGTAAAGTTGGATTGAAATTAGACTCGCCATGAAAATGCCACGTTTGATAACTACTTATAATTCCATTTCGAAATAAATGTCCTCTAACAATTGAAATTTGATGCAATCTATAGTTTCCACATTGAACACAAGGACACCGAATTTTATCACCATTGGCATGAATTTTGGCAAAATCTAAGAACTTTTCCGCACCATTTACATACTCTGTAGACAATTGAAAATCCCATATCTATTTCCTATCCATTTTGTAATTCCTAAATCAAAAAAATAAATAGCAAATATTCAATTAAAATTAATTTCACAATTTATATATATACCCACCTATATATATTAATTAATCATAAAACAATAACATCACTCATCATAAAACAAGTTACACATACTCATTATACAACAAATAAATCATACCCATAATCCACAATACAAATTTCACGAAATAAACAACAAAATCAACAACTATTTATCAATTTCAGATTAATTATATAACACAATCAACAGCAATTTATCAATTTCTAACAAAAACTTATAATTTGGGCTGAGATTAAGGAGTGTGGAGGTGGAGAGGGATAGCGGCAGCTGATTCAGACGGGTCTATGTTTATATTTGAGAAGTGAGTTTCTGAATTGTGTCTGAATGTCGACGTGGGAAAAAGAGGTTTTAAGTAACCTACCATGACGGTTATATTAAAAAACTGTTGCGGAATGGGGTGAAGCTACCACAACGATTTTATTAAAAAATCACCATGGTATCTTTTTTATTCCACGATGGTTTTATTAAAAAATCATCGTGTAATTAAGAATCTACCACGATTGTTTTTTAAAAAACCGTTATGGTAGCTAGTCAATTCCACGAGGGTTTTATTTCAATTCCACTATGGTCTTTTGATAAAACCGTCGTGGTAACTGAACCCTCATTCCACGACAGTTTTTATTTTTGTGGGTGTAACTTGCCACGCTTTTTTCTCCTTACCACAACGGTTTTTGAAAAACGGTCGTTAAATAAAAGTCGTATAATAAAAAATTTGTAGTAGTTTACAATTCCCTCAAATCAGCTCCCAAAAGTTCTTGAACAAAAACTTTAATCTAGCTATTTATATTCTTTTCAAACATTGAGGAAAATCTATCCAAACGGCTTCAAATTTCAGCTTGCTTGGAGCTGAATGACAAAGGCATTGGGGCACCTTTTGTTGGGTTCAGGGGTGCGAGTCCACTAAATAGCCTCCGAGGCAAGATTTACATGCACGCGGCCTCGCTGTTCCTTTGGTGTTGGGGTGCCTCATCTCCAAGCTGTCTATGACTCCTCATTCACATTGGGGCTCTAGTTAAGCAGCACTAGAGCATTGAGGATGTTCTACCTCTTTTAGGCAATGAAGCCTCCAAGTCTCTATGTTCCTCAATTATAATCAAACCTAGCAAAACATAAAAACATAACATAAAAACTAATATATATATGTGTGTGTCTCAACAATAAATAAATATATATATATATATATATATATGAGTGAGGATAATAGATAAAATCAAACTATTAGGTGTGACAGAGGGGGGCCGCTTGGTGGGGGGGTTCGGCGGCTATAGGTCGAAGGTGATAAGTTAGGTTAACATTTGTAAATTAAATATTTTTAACTTAATATTTTGTAAGTTTTTGGGTCAAGTGAGTTCTTGATTAAAGGAGCTTATATTTATATGTATATATGCTTATATATATACACAACTTGACATACGTATATGTGCATGTTATTGAAAAATTATTAGCAAATCCAAAATCCAAACAAACAAACAAAAAATTATAGAAAATAACAATGTTGATAGTGTTCATATGATACCATATTGAGTTCCAGGTTCAAGTCATGACAGTAATTGAAAAAAAAAAAAAAAACCACAATTAACACTCAAAAATAGTTGTTCAAGGAGCTCTATGTACGCATCATTTGTTTTTACATGATTTCCTTTCTCAAAAGTGCATACTATAGATTGATGAGCAAAATACAAGGTGGCTTGAAAATGACCCTTCAATGAGAAGTCGGCGGGGAAGCTTCAATTTCTTTTGGAGGAAAATTTTGAATGTCAGTGAGCTTTGCTCAGGGGTTTGGCATAACAGATGGCCGTTGATGGTCTCCACCTAATTGGTAGGGCATGAGTTTTCTGATTTCCCCCATGGACTTGGAATGTTTGCTCCTTAAAATGCTGACATTCTAATTAATTAGCTGGAGAATTTCTTACTAGGGTATGTTACTATTCAGATATAATTTTGAATTGCCAGATCTTCATTAATGCTGCTAATTATAATCTTTTATGTGTTTCAATGGTTAAAATTTGTTCTTAATTTTTTGTGGTAGTTAAAATCTGTTTAGATATAGTCTAGCAGTAAATTATGTACTGACTCTATAGAAAAATGAAGAGTTTAAATCTACTCATGCTCTCAATTAAAAAAAAAAAGGAGTAAATCTATATTCCACTAGTAGGGCATATACGTCCTTTTACAAGCCCAAAAAGAACAAATACTTTGATTGCTTCATGAACTGCCTCGAAATTAATGTTTTAGTTGCAAGTTGAACTGATATTTAAAAATAAGAGTAACGTTGACAGTTTTTTTTAACAAGGATTAAATTTACAAATCTCTTAGAAAGTTTATAAGGACTCGTGAATTTTAAATCACATTAAAAAAAAAAAAAAAAACCTGCTGGCGACTTAAATGATATGTACTTTTGACAGTTTAGGGAGTCATTAATACATTAAACTATGAGAGTCAAATCCATTTAATCTGCTAGATTAACACTAGCTAGGTTATATTTGTTTACAGTTAAGATATATTGGGGTGAATTTGATGAATCGCACAAAATGGTGTTGTTTTGGAACTTTAATATTTTCATGAAAAAGTTTAAAACATATTATTTTTAAAAAACATAAGGACAAAAATTGTTCCTAAGTTTTGAGTTAGGGTTTGATAAAAATGTATCATCTAAAGGTATTTTTTTCTTTTTAACTAGGAGAAATAGCATATGAATTAACAAAAAAGAAAAAAGTGAAAGAACACTGTAAAAAAAAAAAAAAAGTGTTGTCCTTCCAAATTTACTCAGACATATTGTCAAACATTTCGTCTTTATTATTATTATTTTTGTTCACAATAACTATATTTTAGCGTGAATTAGAGGTAATTACATAATGGTACTGGCAGTCATGACAATCTCACGTGGTGGTCATGAAATGTCACACATGCCCTACACGAATTAATACAATATAATAAACACGCACGCACATTGTGTATTGGTAGTTTAGTTACGTGTTTAATTTGTCTCTCTTTATTTATTTATTTTTGATTAAATAAAACTTCATTCAACTGAAAATAGTATAATGTTGCGTTACACCATCAACTATTAGACATAAAAGATCCCAACTATGACTAGATCCACGAGTAAAAATCATATGATACACAGGGACAAAAAAGGCATTGAGACTATGAGGGAATAACCCACTAGACACCCAAAATAGATCTCATCAACAGCTCATTACAAAAAACCACTATAGTCGATGGACAAAACCAATAGACCCAAATCCCCAAGTAAAGGCACAAACATCTAGGCATAAATTCAAGTCTAGCTGACAAACACTACACGTAGCTGCTAATCAACGAGTGTGGAATACAAACTAAGACCGGACATGGAGAAACTACCTATTTTATTACAGATTGAACTAAAACAAAACACAAAACACCAACACTGATAGATGGGGAAACCATCACTGTTATAATTCTCAACGCTAGAAATATGTGAAACATGTAGGAGCAGTGCTAGAAAAAAAGCTCCCAAAATGGCGCTGAAAGCATTGGAGCCATGGCGGCGCATGGATCTCACGCACCATCGCCGGTAGGTGGTAACTATCACACACTCCAAAACACCTTCCTTGCCTCCCTTCTGAGACCTAGTTCACGGAGTTTCAACGGGATCCTACGGCAAATACATCCTAGATCTATGGTGAAAAATCAACAACTTCTTCTCCTTGAACGACTCCATTTTGATAACTACCCACAATTCTGTTGGCACGAACTTGATGTCAATGACCTATGTAATCTTCCCAAAGAACATTGGAGGTCAGTAGTCTGACTAAACGCCGAACCACCGACCCCAAAATGCACTCTATTTTTGTTTTTGCATAGCCTCTCTCTCTCTCTCACTTTCTCTCTCAAGCTGATTTGTCTTTCATTGGGGTACTTCTTTTTTATAGAAAGTAAAAAATAACAATATTTAAAAAAATAGTTAATATAGATTTATAAGTCCGTGTCCTTTTCCATCCTTTTCCAATGGAAAGGGCTAGACCTTAATAATATGTTGGATAATTATGGAGATTCTCTCTAGCATTGTCATACAAATTTCTTTTGCAATTTGAGAGGTAACGTTATACGCAATGAGAGAGAAAAGACAACAGTACCATGAACTATATGTGATGTATACAAATGCAAAATTTAATTATCAATTAAAAAAATGAGCGTGTGTTTGTGTGATTGACAACAACTACACACGCATATATAGGTTTTAACGGCCGTCAAATCAAACGAGATATAATTTAGGGTAAATTTGAAAAAAGGGTTAAAGAAAATTTAAAATTAAGTAAATGATCTCTTTTTTTTGGCAAAAAAAAGCTTTTTTTGAGCATCGAAGTTGTCATATTTTTTTTTAGAGAAAAGAGAAAAAGGACTGTATCGAAGAGAGGAACCTAACCAGGGTGGAAATAAAAAAAACTGGAACTGTTTTGATACCTAAAAAGCTAGGTTCTTTATGCCCAAAAACCAAAAAAAAAAAAAAGGTCATTGACCGAATTAAATTTTTTAAAAAAGTCATTTTTAAAAATGTCCCTATAATTTCTAACCGTCTATGAAATAAAGATCATATCTGATAAACATAGTATAACAACTTAGCAAAATATGATGAAAACTTAGAGATTAAAAAAGTGCGTTTTGCCCTCAATAAGTTAAAAAGAATAGTTGCTAAAGTACGATGTTTTCCCTCTCAATAGACCGAGTTTTATTAGTCATTTGTTAATTTAATATGTGAGCGTATGGATTGAATAAATAGTCGTCGTACAATATAAAAAATATTCTCATTTATGAATCAAATCATTAAAATTTAATTAAATGACTAGAAAAATATGCTCCATCTATAGTACAAAATAACGGACCCTACCAATGTAATCTCTATTAAACAAACGAGAAAAGAACGACGGTAATATGCAGACTAAAAGTTTGCAAACAACTCAAAATTATTCTTAATTAGTTTATTCAAGACTCAAAATTACCTCGTGTAGGTCGGAAAACAACAAATTGAGCATCAAGTATTGATGTGAATGCTTAGTTTAATGTGCTAGCAATTGTGTTTTAATCATGGGATTCCGTTAATCCCAACTTTGATTGGTTCAATTTGCCTCAATAGTTATTGGGGTCCATTGGAATCATAGCAACTCACTAAACAATACACTTTGTCAATCTTTCTTTTTATAACATTGGCCCTTATATGTATAAAATAATAACCTAACAACTGAAACTCTTATCCTTTTTTATTTATTATTATTATTATTATTTTACTTTGGTTGGGGTCCTAAATGGCACTAACAAATAATTGGGGACACATGAGAAAATCTATCACCCTCTTCCCTGTTTGGGGTTTTTGGGAAATATAATTGGGGTTATAAGTTTTGGGGCCTATATATACCCTGGCTAGAGAGAGGGATTACGGCATTAAAGTCTTTGTCATTATTACCAATGTTTGCCATTGTAAGTTACTTATGTTTAAATTTTCCAACATGGTAATAATACTTGTTATAATAAGGTTTGACATTGACACACACATAAATACAAAGAGCATATTGTTTTGTGAACAGAGTAAGCCAAAATGATGTTCTCTTTTCTTGATCAATACTCCGACCAATGATCCTTATCTTTCTTTATCTCCAATTTTGGTTATTTAATTAATACACTACTTTTCAATGTTATTAACTTTGTAAAGTGAGAAAATTTATGATATTAAGATAAAATAGATTTTTAGTAGTTGGTTAGATAATGTAAGTACTTAATATCTTATTTATGCTTAATAAAAAAAGAAATAACAAAATAGATAAAAAGAAATGTAATGGGCATTTAGTTGATACACAAAATGTGCATATATCTATGTATTGATGGCTTCAAAGATATGTGCCATAGTTGGTATTGCGTTTACCATGTGTTTTTGAATTAAAGTTTGGAAATGCCGAAAATGCGGAATATTTTACAGAGATATATCCTTCGATGGCACATATTGTTCTTTTGCATTTCTTTCTTTCTCTCTTTTATTGGTTTTTTTAATTAGCACCTAATAAGGTCTTATAATTTCTGGTCTTAATAACGTGGAATTAATACTTCAAATAGACTACAAAAAGCAAACTTACAAACCAATTCACGAAGTTGCTTGATTAATTAATTTTTTAGTTTTAAACGTGAGTAAAGAGTATTCAAAACATAACCTAAAAAATAATGCATATTTCTAAAAGGTTAAATTATAATTAGACTTTAGATTTCGACATATTTAGTTATAAATTCAGATACAATTCTAATTAATATTATTTTACATTAATTGTGAAGGGAAGGGAAGAGTGAGCCAGAATACATGATAGAGAACAAATATGATGGGTCTACTACTATAGGCTGGGAAAAATTTCATGACGGTTAAAAAACCGTCGTAAAAACTTCAGTCGTGGTACAAAATTAACTTTTCACAATGATTTTTTACCGTCATAGAATGTTAGAATAGGCACCAAAATGGGGGTGTAGGAGAAGCTCTTTTACAATAGTTTTCTTTAAAAACATTCGTGAAAGAGGAGAGTCTCCATGAGGGTTTTTTTAAAAACCGTTGTGGAAACTTCACATTTCACGACGGTTTTTTAGAAAACCGTCGTGAAATAATGGTCTACGAACAACATTTTCAGGATAGTTTTTTGCTAAAACCATCTTGAAAAATTGGTGTTGCATAAAAAAATTGTTAAAATTTGTGGTTTCCCATAGGATGGCTAGTCCCGTGTGTTATCTATTACAACAAGGTCTTGATTACATATAAAAATTGATATATATTGAAATTATAAGGTATTTATAAGATCATTTACATTTAAGCTATTTTAAACAATCATTTATCTACTATCTCTATCTAAACATGACATAGCTATTTACAAATTGTACCAACTTTAATCTAACATCATTTATATTTGTATGTATATAAAAAAAAAATTTCTTCCTAGGGCATGTATACCACTATTAATTATATCTCACGTGAGACGTAGAATGAAAAAACCACATTTTATGTTTCTTTGTTGTCTTGGACACTTACGTCAGAAATATAGCATTCTGTTTGGTCGATTTGTGACACCGCTTTCCGTTTGAAGCTTTTAATCATTAAGCGCCCTAAAAATGTGTCATGATTAAATGAATTAATAGACAATATAATTATATAAAACTCAAAACAGTTAATTTTATAAGATAAAATTAATACTTACAATATCGTGATAGATATGAAATCATCACATGGTAGGTGTTTGAGGGGATCAAACCAATATATTTGGTCCTCCCGTGGCAAAATAAGTGCCAACATTCAAAGTTCTCCAACATTGTATGGCACTAAGAATAATTTTCCTCTCGATACTTGAGCTAATAGGTGGAGGAGTGACGTGGCGCGCTCTCTGAAATCACTCTGTTGGTCTCTTGCAGCAGTTGAAACAATCGCCAGAGATATAAAGCCAAAATTGTGCTCATTGCCTTGAAGTTCATAATATTCTGCCAAAAATAGAAAGCCAACTACATAAATTTTGGAGGTACTGAAACAAAGTTAAATGCAATTAGTGGCTCATTTGCAATGGTTTTGTTCTTGTTCTTGTTTTACCTCAAGTTGTGATTGTCTTGCTTTTGTAGAGCTTTTCTTTTTTTGGCGTTTCTTTCTGTTTAAATCTTATGTAATATGGCTAGGCACTTGACTTGTCTTTGTCATTGCGACGACTTTAACTAACCTCTTCGGCCATGCGGTGAAGCTTTCGATGGCTTCATCCATAGTTGTTGCTTCAAATGTTGGAACAGGCAATTCAGCTGTTCTAACTCTGATGTTAATGATACTAACACGCATGTTTTCTTCTCCTAATGGTGTTCCATGGACTGTATCAGTTAAAAGACTCTCCATACATGCCTTCTCAAGTGCAACAAGTGCACACCCACCATTAATTCTATACTCAATAAAGAGCCTACATTCTTGACCTTGTTCAGGCTCTTGACGATGAGGTGACAATTGGACTTCTAGAGATTTTGGAGCTTTTGCTACATTGTTGGAGGGTTTCAACTAGCCTTGAAGTTGTTGCGTTATGAGATGCTATCATCTGTCAACCTGGCACGTCCTTGGGAAATGAGCTTGGGCACAAGACCTCATAGTTCTACAATTTCCATCTGCATCTTTGACATTTGGGAATTCAATTTTGAACCTGATTTGAGGTCAAAGTATTGAAACTACTTCACATACTTTAAATGACAGTGAACATGTCCTGAATGTTCTGGTTTCCTTAGTGCCCTCATCAATATGTCATCGTTACTGGCAGATTGAAAGCTCCCTTAACTTTGTTGGATCATATACTCATCTTGTAAAACAACAACAAAACCATTTTATTCTTAAGATCTTTCAACAGGTATTAAATTACAAATTAATAGTTTGTGTTCAATAAACTTACAATCAAGTTCCCAATTTCTGCTACTTTTGGATCTGTAAACTATCCATCGGGAGCTTGACGTGATTTTACTCACAACTCCTCTAATGTTGGTGACATGCCAATCTTTGCTAATTGTATTACGTTATGTTAGCAACATATTTATGATAGAATAATTGATATATGTAATACAAGTAAGATATTAACGTACCAATGATTGCTCGAGCTCTCTATATTCGACTCGGCCAACCATAGAGTAGTATTCACTTTTTGCTTTTGTTTTTCTAGCATTTGATGTGATAGTTAGAATTCGACAAAACGTCGATACCTCAAAAAAGCTTCTCAATCGTCATCGTTTAGGATGGGTAGTAATGTACTATTATAGGAGGCTACTTACATACATTTTCATCCTCCTTTGGAATGGAAAGGTATGGTTGTACAAAGGTAACATAAAAGTCAGATCTAAATCCTTTTGCTAATTCGCAACAAACCTTTAAAGCTTTTTTCCTATAACAATCCTACAGCGTGAAAGCTTCGTAAATCTCTCTCCAAATCACATTTTTTATTTATTCCAAATCCCCAGACCTCCAATCTTTAATCCATATAAGAATGTGTTCTTAACTAAGGACTCCAATCCAGTTGCTTAATTCATGGCCAAGTGCGCCTTCTGGTTGGCCTTTTGAATCAAACGTCACTTCTATTCTTAAACCTTTCTTTTTCATTCAATAAACTTTTTTCATCAAAGTAACTCTTTGCTGAAAATCTACTTTGAGATCAAATTTGGTTCACCTTCGTGGCTTACTATGTTGTTTTCCCTTACTATATTGAGAGGAAGATGAAGTGCACTTTTCGTACTCCTCCTCATAGTTGTCACTATCGATCTCGCGAGACATTTACCTATTCAAAGTAAGCAAAAACTAACACACATATACTAATATTAAATTACAATTGTATTCAAAAAAGTATAAACAAATAATCAATTCTAATCAATAATAATGATCCATTTTAATTCACATATTATAAATTCATGATGTATAAATTCACATATTATAAACTCACATATTAAAAAATTCACATATTATAAAGTCACATATTATAAATTCACATATTAGAAATTCACTTATTATAAATTAACATATTATAAATTCACAAATTAAAAAATTCACATATTAAAAAATCACATATTATAAATTAACATATTAAAAAATCACATATTTGAAATTTTACATATTATAAATTCACAAATTAAAAAATTCAGATATTATAAATTCACATATTAAATAATTACATATTATAAATTCACATATTAAAAATCACATATTATAAAATCACATATAATAATATGTAGGGGGGGAGGGGGGAGGGGGGAGTGAGGGAAGGAAGGGCATGAGGGAGATAAGTGGGGGTGGGGGAGCGGGGGGGTGAGAGGGGAAGGGGCAAAGAGGGGGCGGGGGAAGGAAGGGGAGGGGCAGGGGGGAGGGGGAAGGGGTTGGTGGGGGGGCCAGGGGAAGGAATGGTGGGTAGGGGCAGGCAGGGGGAGGGGCGGGGGGGAGGGGGGGCAGGGGAAGGAAGGGGGGTGGGGGCAGCAGGTGGGGGCAAAGGGAGGGGGAAGAGAAATAGGGGAGGAGAAAAAGAGGGAGGACTTACCGGCGGGTGGGCAACGATAGGGAGGGCGACAACGACTACACGACAGCGCAAGAACTTGAGAGAGCTTAGGAAAGACAGAGCTTCTTTTAGGGAGAAAGAGCTTGAGAGAGCTACGGCAAGTTTGAAATGAGAAGGGCCGCATGAGTTTCAACAAATATGAAGCCCTAGGTCCCACCTTACACGACGATTTTTTTGAAAAACTATCGTATAATGCTCAACTTTACACGATGGTTTCTTCCTTACACGATGGTTTTTCATAATAACCGTCATGTAAAGTTAAGCCTACACAATGGTTTTTCAAGAAACTATTGTGTAATGCTTAACCTTACATGAAGTTTTTCAAGAAATCGTCATTTAAGCTTAAATTTCCATGACAGTTGCTTGAAAAGTTGTCGTAAAAAAATGGTCAATTTTAGCCCTTGCATAGGTTTTTCTCTTCTGCCCATGGTCGTTAGCGAGTATGTTAAGCATGCAATGGCCTAGAATGTTTACTTATTCCTATTTTCATCACAAATATAACTATAACTAGATTTCCCAAACCTTTAAAAAAAAGTTAAAAAACGAAACAAAGAAATATATTTAAATAAACATATTATACATTTGTTTACAGATGCTCATTTTTTTTCTCTTTTTTTTTCATTGGTTCCTTAATACATATCCATTCCACATCTTCACAAAGGAAGTGTGATACATCGTCTTCAAAATCATCTATCTCTTCAATTGATGGCAATCCCTTTGTGAACAAAGGGATGTCCATGCAATCCTTGACAACTTCTTCACCGTCAATAACTACTCTTGGCTTCATCGGGACGACTACAGACAATTCCATGCCTTGGGGATCTGTAGTATAAAAAACTTGGATTGCTTGTGATGTCATAATGAAGGGTCATTCTTGTGTCTCAATCTTCTAAAGTCAACCACCATGATGCGGTCATTATCGGTCTAAACATAGTTATTGTCGGCCCACTTGCACTTAAAAAGTGCTATACGCAATCCTCCATAATCAAGTTCCTAAATATCTTTAATGAAACCAAAGTAGTTCATGGTCTCGTATACCAGATTCTTGTCCTTGGCGGAGGTAGTGTGCATAGCCTGGGCACAGAGAGTCACATAGCTATTTTGGATAGGATGTTTCTCATCTCTTTTGCAAGTGTAGAAAGCATAACCATTTATGGAATATGGCTTATAACTTGTAACTACCGACGACAGTCCTCTAGCTAGGTTCTTCAAGCCTTATGACATGCCTCCATCTTCTGATGTGGAGCACTTGCCATAGATGTGTGCTCTAATCCACAACCAAAAGGTTCGATTGTGTTCATCTTTCAACCACTTCTCATTTCTTGCTCTTTTTTGGGGTTACCATTTTTAATTCATTCATGTGCACCACAATGAAAGGCTCCACCACATTAACATTGTGTAAGACATAAAGACAAGCTTGCTCCCACTCATCTTGATTTATTGAGGAAGGATTGCCAGTAGATAGTCCCCTAGGCTTAATGTTTATAGTCTTTGGCACCCCAATTGCTTCCGCATTAGACAAATACTCGAAGCAAAATTCGACCGATTCCTCAGCTATGTAACTTTCTACAATACATCCTTTGGCCTATTTTGGTTCTTCATATAGCCCTTGAAAACCTTCATATGTCTTTCAAATAGGTACATCCATCTCAAATACACTAGTCTGCATAACTTAACTTCACGAACTAAATGCACCGTTAGATAAATCATGATGTCAAAAAATACCAGTGGAAAATACTTCTCAAGCATGCATAAGGTTTGCACCAAATTTGATTGCTATGAATCTAGCATAAGTGGATCAACTACCGCGAAGCATATTGAATTAAAGAACGAGCACAACTTGGTAATCCACATCCTTTGTTAGAATTCTCCACAAAGCAAGTGGTAGTAATTACTGCATTAACATATGACAATTGTGTGTTTTCATGCCAATAAGTTTCAAATCCTTCACCGACGCCAACTTTTTAAAGTCCAAAGAATAGCCATCTAGCACTTTTCGCTAAGCAATCCATTCACAAAGCTTTCTCTTTTTCGCTCTTGATAACATATGCTTAGCAAGAGGTAAGTAAGTGTGGTTTTCTCTTTTCTTAGGAAACAAATTAGGCCTAATCTCCATTTCCATAAGATCCAACCATGCTTTTTCACCATCCTTAGTCTTGCTCAAAATGTCAAGCAATGTGTTGACTATGGATTCACAAGGAGGGTCTCTTTCTTTGCTGTTGCCATCAAAGGCTTTCTTTTGTTTACGGTAACGATGATCTCTTGGCAACCATCTTCTATGACCAAGAAAAATAGCTTTTTTACCATTCTTCAACCGTTTGTGAGGATAGAACTCTTCACCGATTACCCAGATAAATTGCCATATGTGGGGAAGTCGTTAATTGTCCATATCAATATTGCACAGAGTGTAAACATCTCTTCTCGGTAGCATTCTAACATCGACTCCATTTCCCCATAAGTTTTTTAGGTTATCGATCAATGGTGCCAAGTATACATCAATGTCATTGCCTGGTTAGTGAGGACCTAAAATCAATAAAGACAACATTAAAAACTTTTGCTTTAAGCACATCTTTGGAGGGAGATTGTAGTTAACAAGTATTACAGGCCAAGTGCTATGCCTATTACTCATGTTACCTTCTGGGTTCATTCCATTAGTCGCTAAAGCAAAATGTATATTTCTTGGCTCTACACTAAAGTCAGGATGATTGACTTCAAAAGTCTTCCATTATGGTGAATCCACTATGTGTCTAAGCATACCATCGTCGACCCGTTTGTCATGATGCCTTGTCAAATTCTTGGCATGTTTTGGGTTTTCGAATAAATGCCTTACACATGGTATCGATAGAATGTGCCATAACACTTTCTTTGGCACTGTATTCTTACCGTCTTTTGGCTCCTTTCCTTTCTTCCACCTTGGTTGTTGACAAACCAAACAATAATTCTCGTCCTCATACTCATTCCTATAAAGAACACAATCATTTTTATAAGCAAGAATTCTCTCACACTCTATTCCCAAAGTGCTCAAAGTTTTCTTAGCCACATACATACTAGGTGGTAATTTATTACCCTCTGGTAAAAGCCTTCCTAAAAATTCCAAAAGCTTTATGAAACTAGAAATTGACCACCCACCCGATGCTTTTAAATTCCATAATCCAACTAAAGTGGACAATTTGGTAAAATTGGTACACCCCTCATACATGGGTGTCTTTGCATCATTCATCATTGTCTCAAATAAATCTAGACGGTGTAAGAAGTGTTCTTTCAAATCATTAACCATGTCAACTATATTGTCATGATCATCCATATTATCCTTCACAATAGCTTCCTTTTCTTTACTTACAAAAGTTGGATTGAAATTACACTCGCCATGAAAATGCCACATTTGATAACTACTTATAATTCTATATCGAAATAAATGCCCTCTAACAATTGAAATTAGATGCAATCTACAGTTTCTACATCGAACATAAGAACATTGAATTTTATCACCATTAGCATGAGTTTTGGTGAAATCCAAGAACTGTTCCATAGCATTCACATATTCTCTAGACAATTGAAAATCCCACATCCATTTCCTATCCATGTTGTAAGTCCTAAATCAAAATAATAAATAGCAATTCAATTAAAATTAAATTCACAAATTATACATACTCACCATATTCTAATCATAAAACAAATTACACATACCTATCATAAAACAAATAAATCATACCCATGATCCACAATGCAATAAACATGGATTAAACAACAAAATCAACAACAACTTATAAATTTCTAGTAAAAACTTACAATTAGGAAGGAGATTGAGGAGTGTGGAGGTAGAGAGGGACGACGACAGTAGTTTTGAAGAGGTCTGTGTTTGTATTTGAGAGGTGAGTTTCTAATTTATTTTTTATTGTTGAGGTGGGAAAAGGAGTTTTAAGTGAGCTACCATAACAGCTTTTTTCAAAAACCGTCGTGATATGTACCGTCTCTTCCACGACAGTTTTCTAAAAAACCATCATGGTAAGCTTGACATACCACGATAGTTTTTTAAAAAACCGTCATGGTAAAGCGTGTACATATCACGACGATTTTTGTCTTCGCAGGTGTAACTCCCGTGTTTTTTTCTCTTATCACGACGGTTTTTGAGAAATGATCGTTAAATAAGGGTACGGCATGGTAGTGTTCACTCCTATTTAATGTTGACTCAATTTGAATATGTACATGTGTAGAGACGGAGAGACACTACCCCCACCACATAGACATAGCACAAATATAGTTATGATATAAATTTTGCTTGATCGTAGGAGTCATATACTCCTAGTGTTTGGCAAAAAAGTTAAACTCATCAGTTTTAATTCAAACAATGTAAAGCTATCATGCATTACAATGTAAAGCAAAAGTCTACTTAAAAAAACTCTTAAATGGTACAATACTTTTAGTTTAACTCTCAATTTTGACTCACTTTTTAAATGATAGAGCAACTTCTTCCAAAATTTTCTATGGAAGTAGTTTCAAGCACAAGGGCATGCAATTAATTCAATGTTAAATTCTTCATCTGGCGCTATTCTTGTCGGCCAATACCCCAAATATTCTACTTTGTTCCCCTTGATATGGTATGCATATAAAGAGAGAGCGAGAGAGAGGATAGTCAGTTTCTCTAGATTTTACAAGTCCACCATAATAATTATAAGCTCTTTACTTTCTTCATTAATCTAATATATGCAATTAGCGCATCTTGTAAATAATCATGAGCATTGTGACATTATCTACGTCAGTTAGAATTTTCTCTTTTCTTTCTTATAATTTTTTTTTTCTTTCCATTTCTTAGGAAGAATTTGATGGAATTCAAATTCTATATAGTATGTCTGTGCATAGTATACATATAATACATATTATTTTTAGGCATTTCTTAAAAAATATAAGCATAACCTTGGACGTATTCAAGGTTTACATATGAACACGTGCCACCACTCACGTTCTTGAAAATTTAGTTTCATCTTAAATTTTTGTATTCTTATTAATTAGTTGTTATCCCACTTTGTGAGAAAAATTATAATTGTAGCTCTACTATATAGTTAAAATATAATTATGTTGCTATTTAAAAAAATTCTTTTTAATATTTTTTTAGTACCTCTACTAAAAACATGTTCTAACTCCGATACTGGATTAATTATTTGAAAATTTGCATTGACAATATAGCTAACTATTTGCGTTGTTTTCTTTTTTCACAGGGCCCCATATGCAGGTTTGGCAAGTATACATTGCAGGGAATATTGATACATAGCTCTAACTGGTCAAATTTTTCTCACCATTATACGTACACTTAACACTATTCCAAGCTTGGTTGACATATCAGACATCAACTTTTTATTTTTTTTCTTTTTGTTTATACCTTTTTCAGAAGGGATAAAGAGAAATTGTTTCACGTATTCTTTCCTTTTTCCAGTTGCCCGCAGGAATAATATATGATCTATCGGAAAATGTTTCTCATGTCAAAGAGAGTACTACTTCTTGAAAGTACAAATGTCAAAGACACTCTAGACCTTTTGTGATAATCAAGTTTAGGGAAAGGCATCTTCAAAATAGTGCGATACCTGGATGAAGCAAGAAAGATTTTCACGGCGGATATTACTCAAATCAAAATTTCAAATTAAATTGTGATTGCAGGCCTGACCTTCCTATAGATTTGATGCAACGCCTAATTGCCCAAGCTAATGACATCCGGTCAAGCGCCCAAGCTATATGCCTGTCGACCATCCTTGGCCGGTGAAGCTGATCGGAAATTACCTAATTTTACCTTATTTTGATCTATTTTGAAATTTCAATTATTAGATTTGTTTCTCTTATCACATAGACTTTCTATTCCAAATTTTAGAATTATTTTCTAGTTTTTTATTTTATTTTAAGCATTATGAATTCTATAAATAGGCCAAAATAGAATGCTAGAAATTTTAATTTTCAGTTATCAATAAAATTTCCAAAGAAGTTTTCTCATAATTTGTCATTTTTTTAGTATTCTTTCAAATCAATAAATTATTTACGCCTTGTTTTTTAGAATTCCACTTGAATCAACGAACTATAAGCTTTTCTACGCTTCTGCTACGTCAAGGTTGTTCATGCCCACTTCAAGTTATAAAGACTAATGTTTTCGAATTCTCTATTCATATTTTTAATAATAAAAAATAAAATTATTTCCTAATTTATTATCATGTCGCAAAGAAATCTATATAAGAGAAGACATGAAAGTCATTAGATATTTATTGGATATTGAAAGTTTTCGAGTATCACAATGAGACAATGATCAAAGTCTCATAATTTTTCTTTTTATCACGAAATATATAAAACTTAAGAAATAGTAATTCGTTCATATCGGTCTTTAACTTGAAAAGATAAAAAAAGAGAGGGTGTAACAAAAAATAATTCAAAATAAGAACGAAAATATTATGAGGCTAGATGATGAAATACAGAAAAATTTTAAGGGGCAAACACGATAGGTACCTCCTTTGAAGTTTGAAGAAATGTCTTTGAGGAAAAAAAAAATCCTTGAAGAAATGTCTCAAAACTACTTTTTTTCTTGAATCTCAAAAACTACCACACACATAAAGTGCACAAAATTTGATTACTTCAGCAGCAAACTTATGCTAATAATGATGATCATCATGTAATAATTTGGCAATTTTCATTGTATTTTCAGCTATACGGGACAGTACATATGTACCAATTGTTCACACACGCTAATATCAAGTAATCAGAAACATGCCCCCAAAAAAAATCCTTTTAACTTATGAGGATGCAATTAAGTGAACCTCCGACATCAAGGTAGGACTCATATAGGCTTCAAAAATGATTACGTGATGTTTTTCTTTGTTAATGAAAAAATAAATTATTAGTATCATCTCGTTCTAGAGAATTTCAAGATCTATTATTAAAATAGAAAAACTATGATTTAGTTCTACTAAAAATGAACTTGATTGTGCTCCTAAAATTATAAGGCTTCCGCACAATTGATTGACCCAAAAGAAACCAAAATAGTGTTGAATCTTAAACCGATTCTCAAAGAAGAAGAAAGAAAACACCTAACCACAGCATCGGTGGTGATTGAATGAATTTTAGTTTTATTTAGGTCATTAATATTAATGACCCTTAAACTTTACGGTCTCCTTCATTTTACTCTCTGAACTTAAAAAATCACCATTTTACCCCGTAAACTTTTAAAAATTCTCACTTTATTCCTAAACTTTGGAAATCACCATTTTGCCCTTATACTTTCAAAACCCCTAATTTTGCCTCCTACACTTCCAATTTTAGCTCACTTGGGAGCAATAGAATGCTATTTTTGTCCTTACAGATGACCCATGTACGAATTACATAGGCCTAATTCTATCTATTTGAACGAAAAATCAGAGGTTCAGGGGGCAAAGTGAAGAGCTTTAAAAGTTTAAGAAGCACATTGGTGATTTTTAAAGTTCAAGGAATTTAGGAGTTTTAAAAATTCAAGGGGCAAAATGAAGACTTTTAAAGTTCAAATGGCAAAATGAGAGATATTCCAAAGTTTAAGGGTCAGTAGAATTTTTATTTTTCTAGTTAAGTGCTAAACGACATTAACAGAGGACTTGTCGTAGACCACATATTTATGACATTTGGAAGGTGTATGCGTGTCGTTTTCCCAGTAACACAACCTGACTTCTTGTAATTTTCCTACTGCCGAAAAATTAAAATGAATAGTTGCTTTTTTCTTTATGTAAATAGTGTTAATTGATTCTTCACTTATGCAATAATTTTTTCCTTTCGCGAAAACTTGAAATCCAAGTGCAAAATCTTTTAACAAACGTATCGGAAACCGTGATGTTTGTATAATTGCAATAATGGAGTGGAGACGAATTAGCTTAATATAAGTTGCTTTGCTTCTTTTTGGATTAAGCTTTTGATTTGTTTTTTAGTGCTTTCTGTTAGAATAAAATTGTGACGGAAACCATCATCATCTAGGATCATTCATGTTAAATCATCAAAAAAATTAATAAGATATAGAAGTTAATCTGAATCTATTGATTGAATATGATTCTGAGTCTGTTGGTTAAGGATCTTCCAAGTCGATACGTAAATCGTCTTTCACAGAATGCTCTTTAATTTCTCTATAGATGAGGAACAGAAAAATAATGTACATATTGAGTTGGAGACCACAACTTTTTTTATATAATTGTTAAACCCTAGCAATTATCCTTAATTATCAATTTAGTCCATCATAAAATTAGTAATTATATTTTGGTCTCTATACATAGGAGGCCTACACTTAATGATGCATTAAAAGCCTAAGACTTAAATTGATCACTTTTAATTAGGTAACCTTATCTGATAGCCTTTAATTCACTTTTATTTAATATATTAGCGTATATATTAGATTTAGATCTAACAATCTCCCACTTGGGCTATATATGAAACTTTATAAATGTGAATTGTACCTTATGAGCTCATGAATTTTGCTATCAAAACCTTATGCATCTCAACAACCTTGTCTATTAACCATATCAATATAGGACCAAAGCGATATTCGTTATATATGTCGTAACTAGACCCATCAATGATCACATATACCAATATAACTACAACAAGATCAAGCAGGGATGTTTAGCATGGAAATTTCATGCAATGTGATCTTAACATGCCTATTTCAAACTGGTCTACTTGAAAACCTTAGTGAGATCAAACCATACCAAAATTAGAGTGTGAATAAACCAAAAACTTTATTTCTGCAGAAAATAATCTCAAAAATCCATGAACTGAAATAACTGAAAATGTTTATATCATAAGAGCATTTAAAATTACAAACTCCCACTAAAACTGAATATCCTAAAATGATATGACACCCATACGAGCAGTGTACTCATGAAACATTTTGGGTAGCAATCCCGTAGTAAGCGGATCCGCAATCATGGAATTTGTGCCGATGTGCTCTATAGACAATTGTCCACTCTGAACTCTCTCTTTCACAACCAGGAACTTGATCTCTATATGTTTTGACTTCGTTGAGCTCCTGTTGTTGTTGGAATATAAAACTGCTGATTTATTGTCACAAAATAACTTAAGTGGTCTTTAGATACTGTCCATTATTTATAGCCCTGTGACAAAATTTCAAAGCCATATTCCATGATTGGACACCTCGTAACACGCTATAAACTCTACCGCCATGGTAAAAGATGCTATAAGAGACTGTTTAGCACTTTTTCAAGAGACAATACCTCCAGCCAAAAGGTAGACATAGCCTGACATAGATTTCATACTATCTTGGCATCCAGCATAATCGGAGTCAGTATACCCGATGATCTCAAGCTGTTCCGACCTTCGATACATGAGCATGTAGTCTTTTGTTCCCTGTAAATACCTCAAGACTCGTTTTGCTGCTATCCAATGATCCTTTCCAGGATTGCTTAAATACCTACCCAACATCCCTATAACGTATGCAATATTCAAATGCGTACAAACCTGAGCATACATCAGACTCCCTACTGCTGATGCATAAGGAATCTTCTACATTTCCTTAACCTCAAAATCATTCTTAGGGCACTGATTGAGACTAAACCTATCTCCCTTAGCTACAGGGGTATCACCTGGTTTATAATCCTGCATGCCATATGTCTTGAGAGCCTTTTCGATATAGCCCTATTGTGATAATCCTAAAATACCCCAAGAGCGATCCGGGTGTATTTGTATACCAAACACAAAAGAGGCATCACCAAGATACTTCATGTCAAATTTCTTTGATAGAAATCTTTTGGTTTCATGCAATAAGCCTATATCGTTGTTGATAAGCAAAATGTCATTGACATATAAACTAGAAAAATATACTCGCTCCCACTAAACTTGTGGTATATACAATCTCATCTCAAAACCGAACGAGATGATAACTTGATGAAATTTATAATACCACTGACGAAAAGCTTGCTTAAGCCCATAGATGGATTTCTTTAATTTGCAAACCATCTTCTATGTGTCTCCTAACACAAAGTTTTTCGATTGCACCATATAGATTGTTTCATCAATGTCACCTTTGAGAAATGCAATCTTAACATCCATCTGATGGAGCTCAAGATCAAAATGTGCTACTAATGCCATTATAATCCTAAAAGAGTCTTTCGAAGAAACCAGAGAGAAAGTCTCTTTATAGTCGATGCCTTCTTTCTGAGTAAAGCCTTTAGCGATAAGACGAGCCTTATATCTCTCCACATTGCCTTTCGAATCCCTCTTGGTCTTAAATATCCATTTGCAACCAATGGGTTTCGCACCTTCAGGCAATGGGACAAGATCCCAAACGTCATTGTCCTTCATAGACTTTATCTCTTCATTCATGGCATCAATCCACTCTTGAGATCTAGAACTTTCCATGGCTTGACGAAAGTTGATTGGATCATCTTCCACCACACTAATGTCAAACTCATGTTCTTGGAAAAATATAATGTAATCATCTAGCACCGCACTTCTCCTTTCTCTAGTGGATCTCCTTAATGGCATATGTTCTTGAGGTGGTTGAGTTTGTTCATCTGGAACAATTTCTGAAATGGGAGGTTCTCCGACATTGTCTTGATTTAGATATGCTTCTTGAACAATGTTAGGAATAGGAACCTGATTAATGTCAATAACAGCTATAGGAATATCAATATATTCCTCTTCAAAGACAAAGTCCCTAACGTTATCTCCCCCTACAAACTTGACATCCTCAAAGAACTAGACATTTCCCGTCTCAAATATCGATTTAGTTGTGGGATCATAAAACTTATTCTCCTTGGATCTTTCAAAGTATCCAATAAAATAATAACTTACCAACCTTGAGTCTAGTTTCTTTTCATTAGGCCTATAAGGCCTTGCCTCAGCTAGACATCCCTAAACATGCAAATGCTTTAGATTAGGCTTCTTGCCCGTTGAAAGTTCGTAAGGGGTTTTGGCAGTTGCTTTAGTTGGAACCCTATTAAGGATATATGCTGCAGTCTTAAGTGCTTCTCCCCAGAGTGATTTTGGTAAAGTAGAATGAGAATCATACTCCTCACCATGTCTTTAAGTGTTTTGTTCCGTCTTTTGGCAACACCATTCATAGTGGATGAACCTAGCATAGTGTATTGTGGGATGATACCGCTTTCCTCTATGAACTTAGCAAATAGTCCTAGATGTTGTTCACCTGAGCTATCATATCTACCATAGTATTTACCACTACAGTCAGATCTAATGCTTGTAATCCTTCTGCTAGGTTGGTTTTCAACTTCAACCTTATAATTTTTGAACACATTCAACGACTGTGACTTTTCATGAAAGAGATATATGTAGCCATATCTAGAAAAATCGCCCACGAATGTTATAATATATTGTTGACCATTCCAAGCAGCCGCAGGGAATGAACCGGAACTAACTAATTTTGAATCATGAAACAAACTAAATTTTTCATTTCCAAATTAACAAGAATAACCAAATTTGTCCAAATCAGAAGTAGAAATCAAATTCCGTCTAAAAGATGGTACAATAAATGTTTCATCCAGATGCAAATAAATTCTAGTCTTTAACAATAATCTAAATTTTCCTATTGCTTCAAGTTCAACCTTCTTGCCATAGCCCATGTAGAAGTATCTTTTACTATCATTTGGCTTTCGACATCTCAAACATCCCTGCATAGGCACATTGATGTGAGTGGTTGCACTAGAATCCATCCACCAAGTGTGTTTAGGTACCAAATTTAAATTAACCTAAGAACAAACTAAATTAAGAAGCATACATTTTCTGGCACGCCAAGCGTGATAATTGATGCAATGCTTCTTCTTATGTCCTGCAACCCCACAGAAGAAACAACCCATAACTTCTGGATCAATTGGTCTCTTTTGTTGTTTCTTTTGAGGTGCCGTAACTACAACTTTCTTATCCTTCTTCCTTTTCTTCCCTTTGTCCTTGGAAGTATTAGCCAAGTGAGCACTTTTTGTCTTTTCCTGCTTCAACCTTTCCTCTTCTTGCACACAATGTGAGATGAGCTCATTAAGAGACCAAGTCTCCTTTTGGCAGTTATAGCTCATCTTAAACTAACTGAATTGTGCAGGAAAAGATATAAAAACCAAATGCACTAGCAAGTCCTCAGAAGGTCAGGCTTAAGTGCTCTCAATTTTGAAGTAAGATGAGACATCTCCATGATGTACTCCCTGATGTTCCTTTTACCTCTATATCTCATTGAGATGAAGGTTGCCAAAAGTGTACTTGTTTAAGCCTTTTCATTTTTAGCAAATCTCTTCTCAACATCCTCAAGGAACTCTTTGGTTGTCTTTATCGTTTCCGATATAGTGCCCCCGAATGCTTCTAGAATGGCTTTCTTCATGATCATCATACACATGCGATTTGACTTCTCTCACCTTTTCATGTCCCTCTTTTCATTAGAGGAACTCTTATCTGTAAGAGGTGCTGGAGAAGGAAACCTTAACGCAAGGTCGAGATCCATGACACTGAGAACTATAAGAAGGTTCTCTTACCATGATTTGAATTTGCTACCATTTAGCATAGGAATTGAATTGATGTTGGCAGTAATATTAGAGGCAGAACTAATAGCTGAAATAGAGAACAAAACAAACAAACCCAAAAAAGCTCACATAAGAATCCAAAATAACAATAATAAATCCAAGTAAGGTAACCTCATCTCAAGATATTGGGCACTCCATTAATATTTAGCCTTTGGACAGAAATATTAACTTGTAAGTGATATCTTGGTGTAGTAATCAAACACTGATAATAAGAATATATCAAACAATAAATCTTCTTTTGGGCCGATTTATTATTACATGTAAAACTTGATAATCATCACATGTTTATTACCACAAGTGTACAAGCAATTCTGTTAAATATTGCCTTCCTTTGGGCTGGTCAATATTCACATAAATTGCATGGACACAACCATTTATATTCTAAAACAAATTAATTTTCACAAGAGAAGCCACTTTGGTGATATGTTTCTTCAATTAATTCATCTCAAAATATATATAAAATACCAATATTTGAATTTAAAATTGCACAAAAAATGACCAAAATTAAAATAAAAAAATTGGTCAAAGTCAACCTGGTCAAAGTCAACAGTCAAAGTCAACGGGTCAAAGTCAACCTTGACTGGGTCAAGGCTAGACCGGGTCGGGAGGACCAAACTTGGATCCTAACCTAGCCCCTCCTTTATTTCCTTTTTTTATTTTAATTTGGGTCACTCAGGGGTTGAACCCTTGGGGACTATTTGGTCGCGGGCTGAGCCCATGTAAGTATTCCCTTATCCTGTCACGGGCTTAGCTGGGCCCGTGTATGCCTTCCCCCAACACACACCCCCCCCCCCTTTCTTTTTTTTAAAGATCTAGTAACCTAGGGGTTTAACCCCCGGGTCATAATGGTCACGAGTCCAACTAGGCCTGTGTATTGGAAGCATCAAACGTTTGGGCCGAAGCCCAGACCACGCCCAAAGAAAACCCTAGGTATCTTTTGACCCCTTGGGTGAGGACGACCGCCTCTGGATTTGTCGCAGTTGTCTCTGGCCAGAGCCATGGAGATGCAACTAGAAGGGGCTGACGCCAGCAGTTGTAATGCTAGCCGCCGGCCAATGCCAAACAGGGCAAGCTGCTGGCAAAAGGCCTTAAAGATTGCCTCTTTTTTTTAAAATCTTTTCAATGACGTACATAAACATCAACAAACGAATCAACAACTGAAATAAAAGTTCCCACTGATTCTAAAAAAGATGTTTAATCTTGAATATATATATATACATATATTATAACCCAAAGTATGGTTGCTTTACGAATGAAAGCGTCAGAACATTAATTGATTTTTCTTTTCTTTTCGACAAGCGTGCCATATAAAGCATTTAAGAGAGAGAGTTTTTCTTTTGCAAACGTATATATGTATATACATAAACCAAGTTCAATTGAATGTATATATTCCATAAAATATTAAACCCAAAAATTTTGCAAATAATCATCCTCAAATTCAACAATTTTAAAAAAAAAACCTTAGATTGTTAAATTTGAGAATTTTTCTACGAGAATCACATGTTAGAAAAAATTTTTTGATTCCCAATAATTTAACATAAAGAGGTCTGATACTACTTGTTAGAACAAAATTGTGATGAAAACCATCATCACCTAGGATCATTCATGTCAAATCATCAAGAATATTAATAAGGTGTGAAAACTAATCTAAATCCATTGATGGAATGTGATTCTGATTCTATTGGCAGAGGATCTTCTAAGTCTGGTATATAAATCCTCCTTCACAGAATGCTCT
This sequence comes from Artocarpus hirsutus, assembly GCA_946598075.1. NCBI lineage: Eukaryota > Viridiplantae > Streptophyta > Magnoliopsida > Rosales > Moraceae > Artocarpus > Artocarpus hirsutus. The sequence continues at coordinate 14,558 of CAMOHE010038330.1, read as the reverse complement.
ATAATTTCACTACAACAAATTTGAGATTATACGACCTTTATTTAACGACTGTTTCTTAAAAACTGTCGTGATAAGGAAAAAAAACGCGGCAAGTTATGCCTGCGAAGACAAAAACGATCGTGGTATTGGCGGGAGCTACCACGACGGTTTTTATAAAAACCGTCATGGAAGGTATGCATGTTTGAAATTTTTAAATTTAACCTTTAAGTTTGGTATGAATAAAATTTTAATCTTTCACGACGGTTTTTATAAAAACCGTTGTGGAAGGTTTAGATATTTGAAATTTTTAATATCCCATCCAATTTAACCTTTCACGACGGTTTTTATAAAAACCGTCATAGAAGGTTTTGTATATTTGAAATTTTTAGTAGTCCATCAAAATTTAATCTTTCACAAAGGTTAAATTTGGGTGGGAAACTAAAATTTTCAAACCTCAGGGCCTTCCACGATGGTTTTTAGTAAAAACTGTTTCCACGATGGTTTTTATAAAAACCGTCGTGAAAGGCCTTTCATGACGGTTTTTACTAAAAACCATCGTGAAAGGTGCAAAGCCTTCCACGACGGTTTTTGTAAAAAGGTCATGGAAGGCCTTTCATGACGGTTTTTAGTATACATGTTTGAAATTTTTAGTAGCCCACCAAAATTTAATCTTTTACGAAGGTTAAATTTAGGCGGGATATTAAAAATTTCAAACCTCGGACCTTCCACGACGGCTAAAAACTGTCGTAAAAGGTCCCAGGTTTGAAATTCTTAGTATCTCGCCCAATTTAACCTTTTACGACGGATTTTATAAAAACCGTCGTGGAAGGTTTTGCATATTTGAAATTTTTAGTAACCCGTCAAAAATTAATCTTTCACGAAGGTTAAATTTGGGCGGAATACTAAAAATTTCAAACCTTGGGACCTTCCATGACGGCTTTTATAAAAACCGTCGTGAAAGGTACCAAGGCTTCCATGACAGTTTTTTAGTAAAAACAGTCGTGAAATGTCCCGCATGTTTGAAATTTTTAGTATCCCTCTAAAATTTAATCCAGTGCCAACGACATAGCTTTCTCTATTTATTCAAAATTTCTCTAACTCAAACCCACTAACTCTCAAACCCCTTTATCTCTCTAACTCCTCTCCCATGACCTAGACACCGATGAACCCAACCCCCACGGCATTCCACCGACTTTGACATTCCTCTATCACTCTCTCCATGACCTACCTAATAAACCCGATGCCATTCGCCACCGTTCATCCTCATCCCTTGACATTCTACCGACTCCACCATCGTTCGACTCATCCTTTGTTGTTCCACCAACTCCATCGCCTTTGTTAAATTTCAAACCATTACTTTTAGTTTTAGTATTATTGTTAGTTCTAAACTTAGCATTATTTGGTTATTTTAGTGTTATTTACCTTTAGTTTTAGTTTTAATATTGGTTATATTAATTTGTTTTTTGCCATTTAGTATGTCTTACTTGTATTTGATGTTTGAAAGAACTTTGAACAACATTTAGCATTTTGGTGTGAGAATAGATTCTTTTTATGTGTTTGTGATGCCTAAGTATTATTGTAATACCCACCACATGTTTGGAGATTTTTTTTAGGGGAATGCAAATTTTTCACGACGGTTTTTTAAAAAACCGTCGTGAAAAATTGGCATTCCATGACGGTTTTTTGAAAAACTGTCATGGAATCAAAGGCTACCACGATGGTTTCTTAAACGACGGTTTCTTAAGAAACTGTCGTGGAAATTTTAATCTTTCACTACGATTTTTTGAAAAACCGTCGTGGAATGCCAATTTTTCACGACAGTTTATCAAAAAACTGTCGTGAAAAATTACTACATTACAACCCCTTCCTACACCAATTTTTATATTACACGACAGTAAAAAGCCGTCGTGAAAACTCCATGTCGTACCATGATCGAAGTTTTCACGACGGTTTTTTAATCGTCGTAAAATTTTTCCACGACGGTTATAAACCGTCATGGAATCCATAATTTGTAGTAGTGTTTCTCTATAGATGGGGAACATAAAAATAATGTACGTACTGACTTAGGGACCACAAACTCTTTATATAATTGCTAAACCCTAGCAATTATCCTTATTTATCAATTTAGCCTATCATAAAATTAGTAATTATATTTTGGTCTCTACACATAGGAAGCCCACACTTAATGATGCATTAAAAACCCAAAACCCAAATTGATCACTTTTAATTGGGCAATCTTATCTAAAAGCCTTTAATTCACATTTATTTAATATATTAGCCCATATATTGGATTTAGATCCAACACTCTCTTTTTAAGTGGGCTGGGCTTCAACCAAGTTCATCTAAATTTTTGAACTAACATTCAATTTTGAAAAGAAAATTGCACAATATGCCACTTGTCTAATTTTTATACTACAAATTATAAACAATAAAAATACATGCTATAAATTTTGATCTGCTATAAATTTTAAACTCCCTCATTTATTTCTCCCATTTTCTCACATTTGGTTTATCCTCTTCCCCTCTCCCTCTCTCTTTCTCCCAACAATGGGTTTCCTTTGTTCGAGCTTGTCCTCCTTTGATAATGGTCATTACAAGCAGCCAAGCTTCTCAAAATGCAACGATGATTGCAACAACCACAAGCATGAGTTGATCTTGCCATAAAGATTCGGTGACCGAGATCTATGGTGCAGAGAAATCTTCACTGTCGATGCTATGATCTCTTTGATTCAAGGGCAATCATGAAGTTGGAGGCTAAATCGGATCGCTACGGCAGCACTAGCCTCATCAATTAGGCTAGGAATCGTCGAAGCCATAATCTTTCCATCCTTGTCATCATTGGAGCAGCTTAATGTCCAGAGTTGTAGGTCAAAAACAAATTGGACCACACCACCACCATGAAGTAAGGTTAAATCTAATAGACTGCCACCATCTTGACCATCATAGTTGTGAAGTCAAATCTGACAGGTTGCAAACATTGTGAAGCCAATTGTCATTGTCATCGTTGTTGTTGTTGTAGGTAGTTGTTGTTTGTGGTTGATCTGAGTTTTTTGTTGGTGTTGTTTGTTATGTTTAGTTTTTTTCCCTTTTTTCCTTCTATTTTTTCTAGGCCTGCTGATGATGTCATCGACAAATCAAAGAGAAGGCAACAGTGATGAGGAGAGAGAGGGAAAAAGGAAAAGAAATAGAGAAAGAAATGAGGAAAAAATGTCTTGGTGGGACATGCAACATGCCTAACATGTCTTGGTAGGCTGCACAACATGTCTTAGAAGGACATAAAATATTCGAGTGTGACATACAACATATCCCGAAGGAACACAAAATATCCTAGTAGGATATACAACATGTCCTAGTGGGACATGTACCAGGTTTGTGGTATAAGAACTTTTCACATTTTGTGCCGTAAATAAAAATTATGTAAAAAGGTGGCATTTATATAGATTGTCATGTATCAAAGTTCAAGACTTTTTTTTTTTTTTTTTTTTTTTTTTTTGTGATGAATAATTAACATTCAAGACTTTGTTAATGGACTTTCTTGCATTAAATATACAGCACCATATTTATAGTTCTTTTTTAGTTTTTTTTTCCACGGATGTCCCCTAAACTTTATGTGTCGATAATTCAATCTTTAAACTAAAGCTATTGACAATTGATTCTCTAAACTTTAAAATCTATTGTCTAGCAAATTCAGTTAATAACATCATCAAAGAATTGGATGGAATTAGCACATGGCCCTCGTGTGTAAAAAAAAAACAAAACAAAACTACAAAGAAACATATGATCCTCACACTAATTCAATAAGCACGAACCAATTTCAAACCCACCCATGGCCCATACATAACAATTAGCCATAGAAAGGGAAAAAAAAATCAAGCCAAGTGATAATTTTGTACCTAAGAAACCATCTTTGAATCTCTCTTATATAGTCGTCTCATCAAACAAAGTTTTCATCCTCACGAGGACACAATTATCGATGCTTTTTTATAAACCTTCCTTGGCAAGTTATGCTCAATCAAAGGACCTTCAAGAATACTCTTTCAATGTTGCCTAATTTAACCTCAACAATGCATATATTGCCATATCCATAAGTAACTTGCTCTAATTGTGGAGGTTATCAGATTTCAAGAAAAAGTTCTTCTTCTTTGAATTGGTTAGGACATTTGCAAATTGCACCAAATTTGGAGATGAGACGCAATTTATTGCTTGTTCATGGTACCCATAATGCTCACATATAAATTTAGCTAATAATAACATGTTTTGCAATGCATTATGTTAGGGGTGTGATCGATAGAGTTCCCGAGGACTGTCTTTATGGTAGCTCAGCTGCCATGCTTAGCAAGATCATTGACAAGACAAATCCACAACTCTATGTACTAGATTCTTTCTCTTGAGGTGCTCTACAGAGCCCTCGCTAGTTCCAATACAAAGCATCGTCTCCTCAAGAAGAACATATGCTCGGGTTGAACTATCAGAGCCTATACCTAGGCAAAAACTCACCACAGAAGGTCAACATATGGCCTTATTTCAACCCTCAGATGGAAACCGATCCTCCAGTAAGGATCATGACACTTGTCACCTGCCCTCTAATAGGTCTTGATGTGACACACGAGTTATCGGTCAAACCCACCTTGCACCCGGTTCAAGTGGTAGCCTATAAATAGAGAGCTTTTACTGTAGCTTAAGGTAACGTGCTTTTTTCCAACTAACTTTGCTCCTATACTCTGTTGAACAAGTACTTGACTTGAGCATCGAAGAGCTTTTGGCCGACACCACACTGGTTCCCCTTACCTCCCAGGCATAACTCTTCTTGTTGCAAGTTTACCCGGAAGGCCGAGACGAGTAGGAAGAGTCGTCTGATCACCATGCACAGCTTCACGTGGCATTGACACATAGCAGTTCAAAGCTAGACATCAACATTTTGGTGTTAGAAAGAGGGAGACCACACCTTTCCACCATTTCAATCCAACAGCCACATTTGCTGGCAACCATAACATGGTAACCAAAAAAAATACTCAAAATGAGGGTACCTAACAAGAGGGGTCAAGTAATGCCCAAAACCACAACCAATTTAGACCTCGAGGAAGGCCCTAAGCAGCAGGGTCTTGGTCAGGTGGCCAGGGCAGCAAGGTCCTGGTCAGGCGGCCAGGGCAACAAGGCCAAAGCAGAACTGGCCGTGCAAAATCTGATACGCAAGCTGGCCATCGCGATCCTCCTACTTACATAGCAAATGGTGTAGCAACAGGCTCAACAGCAGTCACCCCCTACTCTTCTTCCTCTTGCTCAAGAAGACCAAGTAGAAGGTCGAGCAAGGCAAAAGGGTGACTCCCAAAATGAAGCAGACTTTGAGCATGCCAAACAGGCCTCAGAAGGTATCTCGACAAACAATAAACTTGTTTGGTAAGACCAGATCAGTTCTTGGGGGGGTCGCCATTGATCCCCACAAGGTTCCCAGGCATCAGTCTTTGACAGGCTTGGGGACCAAAAATAGGCCAAACAAAAGAGGTGACAGGGTAGAGGGCGAAGCTTAGTATAAGGTAGAACTGCCCGAAGATACCAACAGTTGTCAATTTTGAGACTTACAATGATAGATTGACCAGATCCAGAATTTTCGTTTTGGAGTGGATGTAAGCAGCATGCCGAACCGACTCTTCACGGATGTGATCAAGGTTCTATAGATCAAGGCATATGAAGGGACCACTAACGCATACGAGATTTTGGAGTTATACAAAGGTCATAAGCTCCTCTAGAATATGAGTGACACTACAATGTGCAAGGCATTCTCTCTCACTTTAACCAACTCAGCTTGGCAATGGTTCCGACATATAGAGCTGGGCACCATGACCTCATTGCACTTGCTATCTAATGCATTTTTAGTCTCAGACAAGAAGGAAAGAGGTTAGCCATTTCTACATTGTCAAGCAAGGTGATAAAAGCATGAGAGATTACATCAATTGCTTCACCCGAGCAATGTTGGAGGTGAGGCATTTAGAGGACAAAACTCTAAAGTATGCCTTCTCAGAAGGCCTTAGAGACAGGAACCTGATTTGGTCACTCGCCCTTGAGCAATCGAGCACATTCTCTCAAATGCTTGGTCATGCCCAGAGGCATGCCAATGCGACCAAATATATAAAGAGCCACTAAGAAGGGGAAGGCAGTAGCAGCGGCAAGAAAGCAAAGAAGAATAAGGCTTTACCCTAGCAACCCACGGCTGACCAGAGTAAGAAATCCAAAACCAACAAATCCAAAGTCCCGACGGGAAAATTCTAGAGCTATACAAACCTAGTGGCCTTCATTGACAATGTGTTGAACCAGGTGAGCAACCGGAATCTATTAGTGGACCCACCCTTGTTAAGGGAGAGCAAAGCTAAGAGAGACTAGAACAAGTATTGTAATTTCCACAAGGACATTGGACACAACACCCACAACTAGATCCAGTCGAAGGACCAAATCGAGAAACTTGTCCAAAATGGTCACCAAAGGGAGTTCATTGAGTGAGTCCTAACTCCTAGCACCAATGCCAGGGGGAACAATCAGCCGGCCCTGAGAAGGGCAGCCTCGGCCATATAACAACGGTGGGAATGCCCCAGACCCGCCTAACATTATATATATGATCTTTGGCTGGTCTATCATCAAGGAAACCTTGAGTGGCTGGTAGGCATATGCCCGAGAGGCCAGGCTGGTTAAGAAGGGCGACCTTATGAACATGTTTGAGCGTAATGCCTACCATTGGAAGTGCATTAAGTTAGTCACAAGGAAATCTCCAAGTTCTTTCTGACCTCTGACTCTATAAACTTGGATGGCTTGCTTGCTTGGCCCCTATTTGAATGTATATAGTTTGAGTAAGCAAATGGCTAGCAGGGCCAAGGAACCACAATGAAAGGGACGACAAAGGTTCCACAAGAATATGACTAGAGATATATGTTCTTCTTCGTGCATGCAGGTCTGGTTCCTGAGAAAAACAGATATCTATTAGCAAATTTGAACAAGATTTGCAGGCAAAAATATGTCTCAGTTACCTTTATAAAGGAGGAGGCTGATAGACATTAACTTGTATAATGACGCCTTGGTGTGCGAGGACCAAATTGCTAATAACATAGTCCAACGAATGCTGATCGATAACGACAGCTCGGCCAATATCCTATTCAAATAGGCCTACGACAAATTAAAGATCAGCAATGCCGTACTAACCCCGGTTCAGACACCTCTTGTACAGCTTCATAAGGAACTATGTCCAAGCAATAGTGCCAAATCTCATCTAGAACTAATTTGAAACGATATTTTGTAATACATATGTTCCCTAGAGTCACCGATAAGCGATGCTCCAGGAATTTGATAATTTGGTTTTGGACGACATAACGATAGCTGAATAAAAGGTAAATAGGAGAAGGTGACAACGCTCTATTGGTTTGAAAGTTTCATAACACACTATATAGAAAATGATCTGATGAGGATTTGGGTCTTGATGTCCCTTCACCCAACAACTCTTGGAATTATTGAATGAGTTATCAAGCACACCTTTATGGTTTCGTTGAGTAGAGAGACATGATCCTCAATCTTGTTGTGGATACCGACAAACATTGTTAATCCTGAATTAATATATTTATACATATGTGTAGAACTTGGTAAAGATGTACTTACTAGTCACATTCAACGAGGGCGTGGCTTGGGTAATGCGCCTTGTGCAATTCCTTGTTGTTGATGAACCCTCCCAACACAACATTATCATCGAGCGACTGACCCTCAATGCCCTTAAAGCTATGGTCTCCACCTATCACCTAGCAATGAAGTTTCCCACCAAGAATGGGGTTGGAATGATAACATCAAGGCTAAAGGACTCCTACAAGTGTTATGTCAAGGCCGTTAAAGAAGCTGCAGCTCGGCAACTAACCATCTCGGCCATATTCAAAGTGGACAAGATAGGCTTTCCCGTCAAGCAAGATCTGAAAATACTATCCAACCTTGACCCATGGAAATGCGAGCCATAACAATAGAAGTTTTGGTGCCACAGCCATTTATAATATTTTTAACTTTTCTTTATTTTTATTTTGGCCCATCATAAAAATAAAAACTATACTTTAGGTCTCTACACATAATTTTGTACCCATACTTTATGAGATGCTATAAAACTCAAAACTTTATACTTTATTAGATCACTTTAATTAGGCTAATCTTATTTGATAGCATTAATACACATTTATTTAATATATTAGCCCACATATTATTGGAATTAATTCCAACAATCTCCCACTTGGGCTATATATGAAACTTTATAAATGTGAATTATACCGTTTGAGCTCATGAATTGTGCTATTATTACCAAAAGTATCTCCAATCAATCCGGTCCATCAATTATATCGATATAGGATCAAAGCGGTCTTCATTACATTTAATGTAACTAAACCCATCAATGGTCACGTATATTAATATAATGAACGACATGGATCAAGTATGGATGTGTAGCAAGGAAATTTCATGCAATGTGATCTTCATATGCCTATTTCTTACTGGTCCAACCTTATTTTTTAGTGAGATCAAATCAAATATATACAGAGTGAAAATAAACTTTAAACTTTATTTCTATAGAAAATAACCATAAAATGTGTCTACAACAAGAAAGCATCCAAAAAACAAACTCCCACTAAAATGACATATCCTCAAGAGATACAACACCCATTTGAGCAATGTACTCATAAAAGACCTTGGGTGGTAGTCCTTTCGTAAGCGGATCCACAACCATAAAGTTTGTCCCAATATGCTCTATAGACACCTGACCACTCTGTACTCTTTTCTTAACAACAAGGAACTGAATGTCTATTTGCTTCAACTTTTGTTGAGCTCTTGTTGTTATTGGAATATAGCACTGCTGACTTATGTCACAAAATATCTTAAGTGGTCTTTCAATTCCATCCACAATTCACAGCCTAGTGACAAAATTCTGTAGCCAAATCCCATGGTTGGATGCATCATAACATACTATAAACTCTGCTACCATGGTGGAGGAAGCTATCAGTGTCTGCTTAGCACTTTTCTAAGAAATAGGTTCTCCAACAAGCAGGTAGATATAGCCCGATGTGGATCTTCGACTGTCTTAGCACGCAGCAAATCCAAAATCTAAATACCTAATGATCTCCAACTGATCCGATCTTCTATATGTGAGCATGTAATCCTTCGTTCTCTGTAAATATCGCATGACTCGTTTGGTTGCTTTCTAATGATCTATCCCTAGATTACTTAAGTATCTACCCAACATCCCTGTAACGTATGCAATACTCGAATGCGTACAAACCTAAGCATGCATTAGACTCCCTACTGCTGACGCATAAGGAATCTTCTACATTTCCTTAACCTCAAAATCATTCTTAGGGCACTGATTGAGACTAAACTTGTCTCCCTTAGCAATAGGGGTATCACCTGGTTTACAATCCTGCATGCTAAATCTCTTAAGTACTTTCTCGTTATAGCTCTTTTGCGATAATCCAAGAACACCCCGAGAGCAATCTCGGTGTATTTGTATGCCTAATACAAAAGAAGCATTCCCAAGATCCTTCATCTCAAATTTCTTTGATAGAAATCTATTGGTTTCGTGCAATGATTCTATATCGTCACTGGCAAGCAATATGTCATCAACATTCAAAACCAGGAAAATATACTTACTCCCACTGAACCTATGGTATATACAATCATCGACTACATTCATCTCAAAACCGAACGAGATGATAACCAGATGAAATTTGTAATACAACTGATGAGAAGCTTGCTTAAGCCCATAGATGGATTTCTTTAATTTGCAAACCATCTTCTTTGAGTCTCCCGACACTAAGTTTTCTAGTTGCACCATATAAATTGTCTCATCAATGTCGCCATTGAGAAACGTAGTCTTAGCATCTATCTAGTGAAGCTCAAGATCAAAATGTACCACAAATGCCATTATAGTCCTAAAAGAGTCTTTCAAAGATGCTGAAGAGAAAGTCTCTTTATAGTCGATGCCTTCCTTTTGAGTATAGCCCTTTGCAACAAGACGAGCCTCATATCTCTCCACATCGCCCTTTGAATCCCTCTTGATCTTAAATATCCATTTGCAACCAATGGGTTTCGCACCTTCAAGCAATTGGACAAGATCCCAAATGTCATTGTCTTTCATAGACTTTATCTCCTCATTCATGGTATCAATCCACTTTTGAGATTTAGAACTTTCCATGGCTTGACGGAAGCTGATTGGATCATCTTCCACCGCTCCAATGTCAACCTCATGTTCTTAGAGAAATATGATGTAATCATCAAGAATCACATTTCTCCTTTCTTTAGTGGATCTTCTTAATGGCATAGGTTCTTGAGGTGGAAGAGTTTGTTCTTCTAGAACAATTTCTGGAAAGGGAGGTTCTCCAATATTGTCTTGATTTGGATCTGCTTCTTGAACAATGTTAGGAATAGGAACCTGATCAATGTCAATAACAGCTATGGAAATATCAACATATTTCTCTTCAAAGACAAAGTCCTTTACCCTATCTCCCCCTGTAAACTTGACATTCTCAAAGAACCAAGCAGTTCCCTTCTCGAAAATCTACTTAGTTGTGGGATCATAAAATTTGTTAACCCCTTGACCTCTCAGAGTATCCAATCAAATAGCAGCTGACAGTTTTGGAGTCTAGTTTCTTTTCATTTGGCCTATAAGGCCTTGCCTCAACTGGACAACGCCAAAGGTACAAGTGATTCAAACTAGACTTCTTACCTGTCCAAAGCTCATAAGGGGTTTTGGCAGTTGCTTTAGTTGAAACTCTGTTGAGTATATAAGCTGTAGTCTTTAAAGCTTCTCTCCAAAGAGATTCTAGCAAGGTAGAGTGACTAATCAAACTTCTCACCATGTCCTTAAGTGTTCTGTTTTGCCTCTCAACAACACCATTCATGCTAGGTGACCCTGGCATGGTGTACTGTGGGACGATACCGCACTCCTCTAGAAACTTAACAAACAGTCCTGGACGTTGTTCACCTGAACCATCATATCTGCCATAGTATTCTCCACCATGGTCAAATTTGACGCTTTTAATACTTTTGTTGAGTTCGTTCTCAACTTTAGCCTTATAATTCTTGAACACATCCAGTGATTGAACTTCTCATGAATGAGATGTAGGTAGCCATATCGTGAGAAATTGTCTATGAACATAATAAATATTGTTGACCATTCCAAGAAGCTATAGAGAATGGCCCACAAATATCTGTATGAATTAGTTCTAATACGTCTGAAGCCCTATTGGCACCTAACCTCTTTATGTTTGTTTGTTTCCCCTTTATGCAATTAACACAAATTTCAAAATCTGTAAAATCAAGGGAATCAAGAATCTCGTCAAACATAAGTCTCTCAATTCTCCGCTTGGAGATGTGACCTAATCTCTTGTGGCATAATGAAGCAAAATTCTGATTGGTTAATTTTATCTTTACACCATGTGTACTTACATGCAAAGTTTCATTAAATGAGGCAACTGTATCAAGTAAATAAAGGTTATCATGAACAGATAAAGAACCAAAACCAATAACTTTTAAATTTTGAAAAAGACTAAATTTACTATTTCTAAATGAACAAAAATAACCAAATTTGTCCAATATAGAAACAGAAATCAAATTTCGTCTAAACGATGGTACAACATAAGTCTCATTCAAATTCAAATAAAATCCAGTCTTTAATAATAACCTAAATATTCCTATTGCCTCAACTTCTACTGATTTGCCATCGCCTACATAGATGTATCTTATACCATCACTTCACTTTCGGCAGCTTAGGCAACCCTACATAGACACACTTATGTGAGTAGTAGCACTAGAATCTATCCACCAAGTACGTCTTGGTACCAAAGTTAAATCAACCTCAAAACAAACTAAATTACGAAGTGTACCTTTCTTTGCACGCCATGCGTGATAATTGATACACTGCTTCTTCTTGTGTCCTTTACCTCCATAGAAGAAACATGTAAATTCATCACCTTATCCCTTCTGTTGTTTCTTTTGTGGTGCCACACCTGTAGCTTCTTTGCCTTTCTTCCTTTTGCCTTTTCTTGTCCTTACAGGTTGTAGCCAAATGAGCACTTTCTGCCTTCTCTTGCTTCAGTCTTTCCTCTTCTTGCACACAACATGTGTAACACCCGTCGTTTTCTTCTATAGACATTTATTTTGATTTAACGTTAGAATGTAATATTTTAGTGCTATTATTATTTATGTTAAGTAAATTAACCTTTTATTTAGTAATGTCACAGGTGACGACCTTGTGGGATCGATGTGCTTGGGATGTTCATGTCAAAAGTAACAATAAGCTTAAAGTATTTATTTATTTTTTTATGGGTATCAACTTACTCGAAATTCATAATCTTTATAATACTCTAGGGTTATGTATGCCTACATTATATTCTTGATGATGACATGAATGTTGTTGCATATTTTCTTATTTTTATAACATTTATGATGCTATGATAATTACATATGTCGTATTTTTATTATAATGGCATGAAGTAATTGGATAATATAAAATGTCTAAGAGAATAATGTGATAATCAATATTTTTGGGGTTATGGAAGTAAATATTATTGTTGTATATAAGTAATTATGTATTATAATAATTTTATATTATATCATAATATAATAAATTTATATTACATTAATATATTATATTATATTATATATTATATACTATATATACATATTACGTTAACTATTAAAAGAAGTTTACTTATATTCTTAAAAAAAAAAAAAAGAATCACGACATTGGCGTGAAACGGAAAAGGAAAAGAAAAGAAAAAAAAAAGAAAAAGAAAGAAAAAAAAGAAAAGGAAAAAAAAAGGAAATTGAATTAGATTAGGATTAGGGTTTTCTGTACTTATCTAACCCCTTCTCTCTCATAAACCATATATACACCTCTAAGCCACCAAAGTCTTCGTTCTTTAAATTTCTAGCCAAAGAAAATTCTCTCTCAAAAATTTTCTTAGACACTTTCTCATTCTTCTCCACATTTTTTTCCATTCTCTCCCTTATTTTTCTACAAACAATTGAATGAAATATTGGGTTTTCACTTAGATAATTCAAGAGAATTAAGAAGAATCGTTTTGGAGGTAAGAAACTCATTCTATACTATTGCTGAAATTTTGTTTCCTTGTAATCTGACCCTTATAACTTTGTCTACGAATTTCCGTTTGTTCTGAAATTTTAGTATGATGTTTATGTATGTGGTATGTGATATTCCTCAAAATTTCACTTTATTTAGAATTTTCTATGCTGAGATATTAAATTTTCTTTCTCTGCCAC
>CAMOHE010038329.1:0-11445 GCA_946598075.1 Artocarpus hirsutus | reverse complement strand
GTGCCAATGTTTCTATTCACGGAGTCCACCTCCGATGGTCAAGACAAACCATCTCCCATTAGGGATATAGACAACACAACATTCTTTACATGAATAAAGCGCCCAACTTTATTCCTCGATTGCGGATCTTATGATTTAGACCATCACCTTAAGAATCGTGTCTTCTGCATAATCTGTCCATCATATGCCCAATTCTTAAAGGTTTAGACCGACAGTCTCAGACTATTGTTTACTTATCATACATTCAACAAATATGAACATAAAGAGGACAAGATTTGGTATATGAATAATAAATGAATTCTTTATTGATAAAAATGTCTTCAAAAACTCATTACATTTTTACTCCTTAGGGCATACATGTCTAACAGTATCTTAATCCTGAAATGAATAGTGAGCCTGTTGTCTTGACTTATGTCTTTTGATGTACCAAAGGGTGACACCCATATTCTAATAGTGGTATACATGCCAGTACATTGGAGACATGACTCTTGATTGCGTAGAGCTGTTATTCATAGATATGGAATTCATAGCTCCTTTTTAGGAGTAGTGATATCCTCTTATATGCGTTATCCTGTAATTAAAAAACTAGAGCGATCAACCATTTGGATACATAGGTGTAACCGAATGGTATACTGTCTTTAGATTGTAAGTTTTTCGATGGTGAGATAATGGAACGTAAGATAAAAATAATCAGGAAGGTAAGACAGAACTTGTCCTTAAGCCGATTATGGATAATCCTATGAGAATACGATACACTATGATATGTCATGGAGACTTAGCTATATAGACTTCGTAATTCTATATAGTTCAAGAGTACAGCTCCAAGCTTTTAGTGGAGTAGTGTTGGAGTTGATAATTATGAAATGTATATCTGGGATATTGGGTTTCATAATTATCAGGAGCTTGAACTACATAAGTCCATTAGGTCCCCTTTGTTAGCTCACAAAAAATCTTATAACGATACAGCGTGCTTTTCCAATAATTGGTAACTTATGTCAGATTTATTAGCTTGGTTGAAATTTGAAAGAATCAAATAATTCATGTTCGAATGGCTGATTAGGGAGTCTCCTAGGGGTGGAGAGCCCAACATGGTAGCTGCTTCTGGTTCCAATCCTGACTCTGGGAATGAAAAGAAGCAACGGGCCAAGCATGGGAAGTCTTCTATTCTTGCTAACAACAAGAGCAAGAAGAAGAAGAAAAAGAACCCAAAGAAGCTTAAGTGTTTCTTCTACGGGAAGGTTGGGCACATCAAGAAGCATTGCAAGGAGTTCTTTTCCAAAGGAGATAGGTGTGATCTTCTGTATTTAGAAACTTGTTTGGTTGAGGAATCCAGTGACATTTGGTTCATAGATTCCGGTGCAACTAATCATGTTTTTGTTTCTCTACAGGGGTTCAAAGAAATGAGAAGTCTGCTTCATGAAGACTTCATGCTTCAGATGGGCGATGGATCCTTGGTCTTAGCGGGAGCAGTAGGAGACGTTCATCTTTATTTTGAAAATTATAGGAATTTAATTTTACGAAATTGTTTTGATGTTCCTAAATTTAAGAGGAATTTAATTTTTATAGCTTGTTTATTTAAAGACTCTTATTTAGTTTCTTTTATTAATAAAGTGGTGATTCGTAAAAACAAATATTTTATCTGTTCTGGATGGAGGCAAAATAACCTATATTTTATCAAACGTAAGATAGACTTACTGCTTGAGGCTGAAATAAATAATAATAACTCTAAAAGACTTAAAACTTCTTACTCTAATAAGACTTATCTTTGGCGTTTGTGCCTTGGTCATATTAACCTGAATAGGATTCAAAGATTGGTAAGAAATGGACCTTTAAGTCACTTAAAGGTAGAATCTATACCTCAATGTGAATCTTGTTTGGAGGGTAAAATGATGAAAAGACCATTCGGGTCTAAGGACAATAGGATCGAAGGGCTTCTAGAACTTGTGTATAGTGATGTTTGCGGCCCAATAAACATCCGAGCACGAGGAGGGTTTGAGTGCTTTGTCACTTTTATTGACGATTACTCAAGATATGGGTATGTGTACCTGATGCACCACAAAAGTGAAACTTTTGACAAGTTTAGTAAGTTTCTGGTTGAAATGGAAAAGCAATTGGATAGACCCATAAAGGCACTTCGATCCGATCGAGGTGGTGAATACCTTTCTGATGAGTTCTTGGAACACTTATTAGAGGATGAGATTTTATCCCAATTGACTATGCCGGGCACTCTACAGTAGAATGGCATTGCAGAGAGAAGAAATAGGATTTTATTAGACATGGTAAGGTCCATGATGAGTTATTCATCATTGCCTTTATCCTTTTGGGGATATGCACTACAAACCGCATGTTATCTTTTGAACAATGTGCCTTCAAAATCGATCCTAAAACTCCTCACGAGTTGTGGATGGGCAGGAAGACATCCTTAAACCATATTCGAATATGGGGATGTCCAGCTCATGTCTTGTTTAAGGATGCAAATAAGTTGGAAGCACGTTCCGAAGTTTACGTGTTTGTAGGATATCCAAAAGGCACTAAAGGGGGTTATTTCTATAACCCAAAGGAAAATAAAGTCGTGGTTTCAACAAATGCAACTTTTCTTGAGGAGAGTTACATGGACGACTTTAAACCTCAAAGCAAAGTGGTGCTTGAGGAGTTAAGGAGTGATCCAATCACTCTAGAGGTTTCGAATGAAACCATTCATATCAGTGTAGAAACATCAAACAAACCTAAGCAACAACCTAAGGGGCTTTGGCGTAGTGGGAGGATCGGGCGTCAACCCAAAAGATATATGTTCAATGGTGAGGCCTTTTTGGCTAAACCGGATGAACATGAAAGGGATTCTTATACTTACGCAGAGGCTATGGAGAATGTTGATCCAAAACTCTAGACATAGGCCATGAACACAGAGATGAAGTCTATGGAGACTAATTAGGTCTAAGAGCTTGTGGATCTTCCCGAAGAGGTAAAACCCATAGGGTGTAAGTGGATCTATAAGAGGAAAAGAGGAGTGGATGGAAAGTTTGAAACTTTTAAGGCTAGACTGGTAGCTAAGGGTTATACACAAAAGGAAGGAATCGATTACGAAGAAACCTTTTCACCTGTAGCCGTGCTTAAGTCCATCTGGATTCTCTTGTCCATAGTTGCCGCTCTCGACTATAAGATTTGACAAATGGATGTCAAGACGGCTTTTCTTAATGGCTATCTTGATGAGTCCATTTATATGGAACAACCAGACAAATTAAAGGTCAAGGGTCAAGAGGGTAAGGTTTCTAAGCTGCTAAAGTCAATTTATGGACTTAAGCTGGTTTCTCATTCTTGGAACATAAGATTTGATCAGGTGATCAAGACTTATGGGTTCTCACAAAATGTGGATGAGCCATGTGTTTATAAACACAGTAAGGATGGGAAGGTGGTCTTTCTACTGCTCTATATGGATGACATTCTACTAATTGGCAATGGCGTTGGGGCGTTGTCATCAGTCAAATTTTGGTTGACTAAGCAGTTTGACATGAAGGACTTGGGTGAGGCTAATTTTGTTCTCGGTATCCAAATCTTTTGAGATAAGAAGAACAAAATGATAACTTTGTCACAAGCCGACTACATGGATAAGATTCTCAAAAGGTTTGCAATGCAGGATTCCAAGAAATGTGGGCAACCATCTAGGTCTGGAATTACTCTTTCTAAGAAAGACTCTCCAAAATCTAAGGAAGAAAGAGAATACATGAAGAAGGTGCCTATGCTTTGGTAGTAGGTAGTCTTATGTATGTCGTGCTTTGTATACGACCGGATATTTGTTATGCAGTCAGGATTGTAAGTCGATTTCAAGCGGATCTAGGACTGAACCATTGGGTTGTGGTTAAGCATATTTTCAAGTACTTTCGAAGGACTTAAGGGTATATGTTTGTGTATTCGGGTAAGGACTTAACTCCTCTAGGATATCCTGACTTAGATTTTCAATCCTGTTTGGATTCGAGGAGATCGACTTCTAGGTTTATGTTTACTCTGAGCGACGGTGCCATTAGTTGGAGAAGTGTGAAACAAGATTGCACTTCAGATTTAATGATGAAGCCCGAGTATGTGCCAACTAGTGATGCTTTGAAAGAAGCAGTGTGGCTCTGCAAGTTCCATGAGGACCTTGAGGTAGTTCCTGGTATGGATAAGGCTATTGTGATAACAGTGTAATGGTAGCTAATGCTAAAGAACCAAGATTTCACAAGAATAGTAAGCATATTGATCAAAAGTATCAAGTCATAAAGGACTTCGTCAAAGGCGGGCATGTCACGGTGTACAAAATCATGTCAAAGGACAATTTAGGTGATCCATTCACAAGGACACTTGCTGGAAGAGTCTTCGAGAGGCATATGGAAGCTATAGGCATGTGAGATTTATCATATTTACTCACTTAGTGTAAGTGGGAGATTGTTAGACATGTATACCCTAAGGAGTAAAATGTAATATGTTTTTAGAGATATTTTATCAATAAAGAATTCATTTATTATATATATATCAAATTCTTATCCTCTTTACATTTATATTTGTGGAATGTATGTTAAGCAAACAACAGTTTAAGACTGTCAGTCTAAACCTTTAAGAATTGGGCATATGATGGACAGATTATGCGGAAGACACAATTCTTAAGGTGACAGTCTAAATCATAAGATCCACAATCGAGGGAACAAAGTTGGATTCTTTATTCATGTAAAGATTGTTATATTGTCTATATCCCTATTGAAAGATGGTTTGTCTTGGCCATCGGAGGTGAACCCCATGAATAGAAACATTGGCACATTGTCATAGGTGACGATGTGCTGGATCGGGACATAAAGTGAATTGATTTGGATTAATAATTCTATCTTGGTAAATCAATTCACTTTAGACAGTCATTTGTAATGTATCTTAATCCTAAAATGAATAGTGGGCTCGTTGTCTTGACTTGTGTCTTTTGATGTACCAAAGGGTGACACCCACATTCTAATAGTGGTATGCATGTCGGTACGTTGGAGGCATGACTCTTGATTCTGTAGACCTGCTATTCATAGATATGAAATCCATAGCTCCTCTTAAGGAGTAGTGATATTCTCTTATATGTGTTATTATGTAATTGAAAAACTGGAGCGCTCAACCATTTGGATACATAAGTGTAACCGAATGGTATACTGTCTTTGGATGGTAAGTTTTTCGGTGGTGAGATAATGGAACGTAAGATAAAAATAATTAGGAAGGTAAGACAAAACTTGTCCTTCGGCCGATTTTGGATAATCCTATAGGGATACGATACACTATATTATGTCATGGAGACTTAGCTATTCGGGCTTTGTAATTCTATATAGTTCGAGAGTGCAGCTCCAAGCTTTTAGTATAGTAGTGTTGGAGTTAATAATTATGAAATGTATTTATGGGATATTAGATTTCATAATTATCGGGAGCTTCAACTATATAGGTCCATCAAGTTCCTTTTGCTAGCTCACAAAAAATCTTATAACGATACGGCGTGCTTTTTTAATAATTGGTAATTTATGTCAGATTTATTAGATTGGTTGAAATTTGAAAGAATCAGATAATTCATGTCTATTTATCGGTTGAATTAATTTTGCGACAAAATTAATTGAATATAAACTTGTTAAATTATTAGGATCGGATAATTCTTATCTGTTTATCAGTTGATTTATTTTTAAATAAATTAAATCAGGACAAACTTGTAGAATTATTAGGAATTGATTTATTTTCCTAGAGATTATCTAGATAAAGTTGTTTTGTTTAGATAACTTTTCTATTGAGTTATTTGAATTAAAATTGAGACTTTATCTTATAGAATCTCAAGTGAAAAATAAAAGATTCGCTGAGAGTTTTTCGATAGCTTAGCATGTTGATCCTCAAGTTCAGCCTGCCAATTAGGTAGATCGGCTTGCCAATGCGCGAATAAAAAATCACGCATTTTCATATGGATTTCATCAAATATTGATCCGAATTTGGTTCTGATTCGAATTTTTGAGACCTTATCTGATAAGGACTAATCCTAGACCCAACCTCTATAAATAAGGAGTGAGTCTTATAAGTTATTTAAATCAATTGAGAGATTAAGAGTAATACTTTACTAGTGAGAATCTAAAAACTCCTTAAGAGCTTTTGTTCACAAATCAAAACACTAGCTTTGGGTTCTCTCAATTGGTTGGAAGGAGAGTCTCCTAGAGGAAGAGCTGTACGTGTGAGCCCACACTCACTCCGATTGTAGATAGAGAATAGCAAAGAAGACCAGTTGGTTAAGGCTCTTCTGGAACGTTATTTCTCTTCACGGATTGTGGGAGTTCTTCAACATTCAAAGGTTAGAAAGATCTGGTTAATTTATGCATATAGCATGTCAAACTTGCGTTTTGAAAAATACTCGGATATAAAAATTTTTTAAAATTCCACTGCATACTATTGTTCTAACAAGGATACCATTTTGTGTCATTTTCTAGATACCATATTGAGTTGTGGATGTTCTTTGGTGTAGCAAGCATCGCTTACATTGATGAGTGAGTTTGCTTACAATTTATGGACTGAAGCTGTACAAAGTTTCCTTGAGAACCACTTTTGGGAACAAAACTAGAGGAATCACCAAGAAGTTGAATAGGTCATGTGAAAGATTGATCAAATCTATAGTAGCAGTTAACAACTATATGTCTCATTTTGCCATAAAGTTGACATTGCAGCTTGTTGTTTTGCCATGAACCATGACCTGAACGAAATGATCTTCCATGTCCTTAAGGAGTAAAATCCTCTAAGTTGAGCTGTTCTTGGTCCTTGTGAATAAGAGAGGAAGTTTCCTCCATTGCTAGCACCATAAAATTTTTTGTTGCTGCCAAATTGCTTTTGACTAGTGAATGCTAGATTTGCCATTGCTGAGTAAAGATTCATCAAATTCTTTTCAATCCTTACTTCTTGAACAAGAGGTAAAGATTTAATTTCTTATATTGTAAAAGGATCAATTCTTGTATTAACTAAGATAACAACAACTATCTCATACTCAGGAGGGAGACCATCAAGAATAAAGTCAATGTGATCTTTAGCAGATACGTGATGACCAACTAAGGCAAGCATGTCAACATAGTAACGAACACAAAGAAGAAACACATTGATACTTTGACATCCTTTCTTTAGATTTTGAAATTGAGTTTTGAACTAAGTTACCTTTGCTATGACTTGAGAGGCAAAGTACACTTCTAATGTCTTCCACACCTGAACAGATGAGTCATAATTCACCAATCTTGATGGAATTCCATCAGAGACTGAAGCAAGAACCTAGGATACAATTAGCTGATCTTGCTGTTCCTAATCCAAAAAATCAGGATTGATCTTTTCTGCGAGTTCATCATCAAGAGAAAGAAACCTTTGTGATGGTAGGATTGAATTTGAAAGAAAATGTTGAAGTCGATGACCTTTGATGGTTGCAAGAACTTGCTTTCGCCAAACTAGAAAATTGTTGAGATATAGTTTTAATGAAATTGGATGAGAAAATGGGACTGGAGTGAATCGAGAGAAGAAGAACTCGATCCTCCATTGTTAGTAACCTCGGGTGAGCTTTGAATTCCAAGATCATTATGCTTTGATTTCATGTTGTAGTTTCTAAGGAAAGCTTGATGAAGATTTGAGAGAAAGAAAGGGAAAGAAAAGATGAACAAGAGAAAGTTTTTCTGTGTGAATTGAATTCTCTTACTTGCTTGTTGTATTGATGATGGAACTTAAATATACATGCTTCACCTTATCATACGATGACACATATAACGTATTATACCTGACTTCAACAGAATCTCTAACTAACACACAAGTAACCAACTAACCTACAACAAGTAACCAATTCAAAACTAACTAACTCTAACTATACTCTTAACTTATTGTCAGTATCCCAATGGTTTACATATAGTAATCTACTATATACAATACATTCAATATACTCCTTACAGTATATCATTATCACTAGACTAGAATTGGCTTACTCGGTTAATAAATTTTGTCAATTTATACACCAACCTCCTGAGGCTCATTGGAAAGCTGTGAAGTGTATATTGAGGTACTTAGCAAGAACCACAGAGTTTGGTCTACATCTCACCAAGAGTGATAATCAATCACTAAATCTAGTGGGATTTTGTGATGCTGATTAGGCCTTACATCTAGATGACAGGCATTCAACCTCAGGCTACTGTCTTTTCTTTGGTCCAAACCCTATATCCTGGCAGTCTAAGAAGCAGCACACTATGTCAAGATCATCCACTGAGGTAGAATACATATGTTTAGCAGGATTAGTTGTAGAGTATAGTTCGACACAAGGGTTGCTAACTAAACTTGGAGTAATAAGCTCCAAGAAACCAATGATGTGGTGTGACAACTTGAGCAGAATATACCTTGTAGCTAATCCAGCTCTACATGCTCGAACAAAACACGTTGAATTGGATTTGTTTTTTGTTCGAGAAAAGGTTCAACAAAACTCCTTGAAGTAAAACACGTGCCCTCAATGGACCAAGTAGTTGACGTGTTCACTAAGGCAATCTCTAGTTCAACTTTCAACTCCTTTAGAGACAAACATGAGGGGGGATGTTAAGAGAAAAAGAGTGTATTGAATTTATTGTATACAACAGATTACTATATGTAAACCATTGGTATATTGATAATCAATTAAGATTACAGTTAGAGTTAGTTAGTTTCCAACTGGTTACTTGTTGTAGGTCAGTTGGTTACTTTTGCGTTAGTTAGAGATTCTGTTGAAGTCAGGTATACTATGTGTCATAACCCGCCTTTTCGGGCTGTGAGAAAATCTTTTTCTTACTTACTTAGGGGCAAAAATTGAGAGAACTTTTTTTTTTTCCAAACTGAATAAATATATCACATACTATAATTTTCAAAAATTTTCAAAATACTTTCACAATCTTGTATTTACATAAACGTTCTTACTTTACAACATTTTTCTGTTCAAACTCTTCTTTTAAATAACTTTTAATACACATAGCGGAAACAATCATTAGTGGACTCCATACCCGATCTACACACATCATCCGTTCGCCAGCTCATCGTTAAAATTTATTCTCACCTTCTCGTCGGAATACCTAGAGCATAAAATACTTGATAAGCTAACGTCCAGTAAGTCCCATAAACCCCACATGGACAATCAAATGAATGCATGATTCGATTATACTTTCTTATGAACTTTCCTTATCTTCATCGTTTCTTATCTTCCATTAGGGCCCAAGTGTTCGTACCATTGCATAATTTCATTAGAGTCTCTGTAACACCTGACCATATTTTATCATTTAAACTCCCCTTACTTCGGGAGTCGGTACGACAATTTTTTTAACTTCTGGTGACATATTTACCAATCCATTTAATATGGTTGTCATACCAGGCATGAAATGATATTCACATGTTATCCATAAAACATAAGTTCGTATGCATTGTAGAGTACCCACAAGTACCTATTTCATAAACATACATTTTTTCATGATCGTATACACAAGTACACCATATATCGCATGTAACAATACATAACATGATATACACTCAGGTATTTTAATCGTGTACACACAGGTACCGATTTTATATCTCTAGGCATTCATTTCATAGCATCAAGCAAGTTCACATTGGAATTTATACCCTAATATTCATATTCACGCATTCTACATCTACCATTTCATGTTGTAGGTAGGAAGGGTACTTACTTGTTTTTGTGCACTGTAAAAATCAACTTTGTTCTCCTTTCTCCTAGACTTCTAGGATCGTCTTGGCTAATTACAACATTATTAGCCAATTTTTAGTACTTTTCGTTACAAAACGTTCATTACGTAATTATTCGAGTTGTATAACTGTACACAACTCTACAAATACTAATTTTCTTATTTATGTCGAATTCTACCCTATCGTCACTTACAAAGAGTGAAAATCTTCCTAATCACATTCTTTTCTTACTTGAGACACTTCTAGAGCTATTCGAGTTATTCTGGCAAAAATGACGATTTTACCCTCGTGGCCCTACTGACTATTTGAGCTCGGTTCCGTTCTTTTAAATAAAAACGGCCACATATTAATTCAAAATAATGTCCTAGTGGCTCGCATCCCTTTATTTCACACTTAAGCCCCATTTTCATAAAACTTTACGGTTTAACCCCTAAACCGAAAATCATGACAATTTTGCCCCCGGGGCTAAAATTTTCTCTTTACATCAAAAATTCCTATTTTTCATAAGAAACATTTTTGCTTGATGTACCATACCTCAAATCATTTTGAAAAATGACATTTTTTCCATTTTACCATATTTTCACGTTTAATAAATTTTTGAAAATTCAAAAACTCACAAACGGTTGAGTTTTTCGACAAACCGTCCATGATACTTAACAGTTTCGTCGAGATATACAACTTTTGTGTTTTAACTTTTCTCAAAATCTCACTGTAAATGGGTGTTTTCGGCTATTTTCTATTTCTGCCGAGAAAGAAAGTTTTCTTTCAATTTAGTCCTGTGGACATTTTTATCAAAATCCTTTTCAAAATTTTAAATCTACTCCTGCAGAGTCTATTCCATGCCTTACTCAGGCCATTTTCACGCTCAAACCTCATTTTTACACAATTTAGCCTTAAAATTGTAAAAAATATTATTTTATGCAAAAACTACTGTTTTGCTCCATAACCCAAAAATTTCATCATCTAACCAGGTCATTCATCATATTCACATACAATTCCATCAAGTATAAGCTCAAAAGCTCATATGGGTTTGAGAAAATAGAAATCAAACAAAAATTTAAAACTTTAAATATCAAAACTTACCAAAATAACCTCTTTTTGATTTCTAGCCTTGAAATCCCTTTTGATCTACCTTCCAAACTCCATTTTCATGCAAAAATGACATGGGTTAATATTTCCCCTTCAACCCATGAAAAACCCCTTGAAAACTCAACAAAAAGTTTGGAATTTTACCTCTAATCTTGTAAAAATCCTTTGGGTTTGCTTCTAAAATTGTTTTGGGGTTATTTTTGTAATTTTTGAGGTTGAAAAAATTTTCTTGAAGCTTCAACTATGGCTGCAGAATCTTGGTGGAGAGGAAAGAAATGAAAAGTTGTGATAAGCATGCCTTAAATGCATCCTCATCTCCTTTGGTGACTCATGGTAACCCATGAGTATACCTCTAGGTGTCATCACATGGTTGGGCCACCTTTTAAGGCTTGGTGGCCCAATAACAAGTTAGCAAATGTCCATTTAGTTGGGCTAAAAATTTACCCAGTGTAATTTTTCGTCACGCAGTATTTTTCTTATACTGCTGTGGTCAACACAGTGTATTTCCTATCCTTAGACTGTATAAAAATATTTAACTTACTTTTCATTCAATTTTGGAGGCCAATCATAACATTTTTCGTATCTATGTTTTCACTTAGCAGTATTCTTATACTGCTCTGGCCTCTTTTCTACCCCAAGTTAGGGTTCGGA